>CM053030.1:196296795-196566795 GCA_028564925.1 Lithobates sylvaticus | reverse complement strand
TCCGGGGGTCTTCTTCCGTCTTGGGGGGTCTTCTCGCCGGACTCCTCCGCTAGAGTCCGGCGGGATTGTCCAGCTGGAAAGTCCGGCGGGACCTAGTCCAGCTGGAAAGTCCGGCGGGATTGTCCGCTGGACTAGGTCCGCCGGCAAAAGTCCGCACGTGTGTACGCGGCATAAGCGTTACCTTCACTGGAACTAAGGGGCCAAGCCAAATCCCTGAAAAACAATCCCACACCATAATCCCCCCTCCACCAAATGAGTTGGACCAGTGCACAAAGCAAGGTCCCTAAAGACATGGAAGAGCGAGTTTGGGGTGGAGGAACTTGACTGACCTGCACAGAGTCCTATCAGGGGACAGGAGAGAGAAGACTGACACAAAGGGAGTCATTACTCTGCTCTCCTCCTGCCTGGACTCAAAGAGCGAACCTGAGTAGAGGTAACCAATCCAATTTAAAGTGTATTATTGTGCTTTGTTTGCCATTTAAGTGTGCCTCTGCTCTCAGGGACATTCTAGTGTTTGGAATCCCCTGAAAGCAGCTTGAATATAGTATTGAGAGCTCTATTTCCCTTAAATCTCAGTTATTGCTCTCTAGTTGATTACTCAAATATATATTGTTACTGTTCTTTTATTCTTCCACAGAAATATTGCAGTAAAGACAATTTCTGTTTTCTGTGTTTTATCATAACGTGTGGGTTTCTCATTGCACTTACATTATTGCCAGGTAGGGATGAGCCGAACACCCCGGGTTCGGTTCGAACCAGAACCTTCGAACGGACCGAAAGTTCGCGCGAATTTTCGAACCCTATACGTTATAATGGACGCGAACGTTCGAAATCAAAAGTGCTAATTACAACGGCCAATATGCATGTTAATGTCATAAAACAGGTTTGGGGACCCGGGTCCTGCCCCAGGGGACATATATCAATGCAAAAAGAACTTTTAAAAACTAACGTTTTTTCGGGAGCAGTCATTTTAATGATGCATAAAGTGAAAAAAAAAAAGTGACATTTTCCTTTAAATATGGTACCTGGGGGGTGTCCAAAGTATGCCTGTGAAGTGGCATGTGTTTCCCGTGTTTAGAACTGTCCTTGCACAAAATGACATTTGTAAAGGAAAAAAAGAAGCCATTTAAAACCACTTGCGGCTTTAGGTTTGATCTTAAGTAGAATCTGAACAGGTACATTATGAAGTGTAGCTCCATCCCAAAAAAATCTATTTTTAAGCTTTTTGGAGAACATAGGGAGGGGTTATCACCCCTGTAACATTTGCTGTCTTTGCACATCTGTTCAGAACATGTCACCTCACTTTCCGTCCCAATGACAAATGTTTTTGGAAAAGTGGGGTTTTAATTGAAACAAGGATTGGTGATAAAGTATCAGTAGAGAGGAGATACCTTTTTCCCAAATTAAATCTAACAGGATAGAATTTCCCTTCCTAGGGGTAGATTTCCTCTCACTTCCTGTTTTCTCTTTCCATTTGCAAGTAGGAGTCGTTTGTAAGTTGGATGTTTGAAAGTAGGGGCCTGGCGTATATACTCTGCAGAAATTTGCCCTATTAGATGTTGGTGTAGCCACAAGACTGGTGGGCACAGGAATGGGCCCTGCTGTGAGTTAATAGATCAAGATTTGTAATTGCATGCACCTGTTGAACAGGGCAGAAAAATTGGGGGGGTGGTGGTGGTGGTGGTGGTGGACGGTTTTGCCACAAGACTGTAAGCTCTCACAGTTACTCTTGGTGGGCGCAGGAATGGGCCCTGCTGTGAGTTATTAGATCAAGATTTGTAATTGCAAGCACCTGATGAACAGGGCAGAAAAATTGGGCCTTTGGCGGTGGTGGTGGACGGTGTTGCCACAAGACTGTAGGCCCTCATAGTTACTCTTGGTGGGCGCAGGAATGGGCCCTGCTGTGAGTTATTAGATCAAGATTTGTAATTGCAAGCACCTGATGAACAGGGCAGAAAAATTGGGCCTTTGGCGGTGGTGGTGGACGGTGTTGCCACAAGACTGCAGGCCCTCATAGTTACTCTTGGTGGGCGCAGGAATGGGCCCTGCTGTGAACTATTAGATCAAGATTTGTAATTACCCGCCCCTGTTAAACAGGGGCTGAAAAATTGTGCCTTAGGCACTGGTGCTGGTGCCACAACACTGCAACCCCTCACAGAGACTGTACTTGGAGCACAGCAGTCACACGTGTTGCGAAGCATTTTTTTAAAAAATTGTAAGTACACGCCCCTGTTAAACAGGGGCTGAAAAATTGTGCCTTAGGCACTGGGTGCTGGTGCCACAACACTGCAACACGGCCCTCACAGAGACTGTACTTGGAGCACAGCAGTCACACGTGTTGCGAAGCATTTTTTAAAAAAATTGTAAGTACACGCCCCTGTTAAACAGGGGCTGAAAAATTGTGCCTTAGGCACTGGTGCTGGTGCCACAACACTGCAACACGGCCCTCACAGAGACTGTACTTGGAGCACAGCAGTCACACGTGTTGCGAAGCATTTTTTAAAAAATTGTAAGTACACGCCCCTGTTAAACAGGGGCTGAAAAATTGTGCCTTAGGCACTGGTGCTGGTGCCACAACACTGCAACACGGCCCTCACAGAGACTGTACTTGGAGCACAGCAGTCACACGTGTTGCGAAGCATTTTTTTTAAAAATTGTAAGTACACGCCCCTGTTAAACAGGGGCTGAAAAATTGTGCCTTAGGCACTGGTGCTGTGGCATGGATCATTGAGGAGGAGGAAGAGGATAGTCAGTGAACATAAGAGGACAGTCACTCAGCATCAGCATAGGCAGTCTTGAAGGGATGTGACATTAAAAATTATTCGGTTATATCCGCCTCAGGTGCCTGGTAGCTGGTGGTGATCCAAGACTGATTCATTTTGATGAATGTCAGTCGATCAACCGAGGCGGTGGACAGGCGCACCCTATGATCAGTCACAAATCCTCCAGCAGCACTGAATGTGCGTTCGGAAAGAACGCTGGAGGCAGGACAGGCCAGTAGCTCAATTGCATACTGTGCAAGCTCTGGCCAGTGATCCATCCTCAGGACCCAGTAAGCCAGAGGATTTTCGGTGGGAAAGGTGTCCAAGTCTGACCTTGCCCCAAGGTATTCCTGCACCATGTATATCAGACGCTGGCGATGGTTGCTGGAACCGATCATACCTTGGGGCTGCGGACTAAAAAATTGTCTGAACGCATCGGTCAGACGTCCACCTTCCCCACCGCTCCTTCTGCCACTGACCGAAGCCTCAGCAACTCGTCGCCCAGGACCAGGAGTTTGTAGCCTCCCAGTTTCTGGGAACGCGTTGCACAGACCTTTCTGCAAGGCCTCCCTGAGATGTCTCATCCTCTGCTCCCTCTGCGACGGCAAGATAAGGTCCGCAACCTTACCCTTGTACCGCGGATCAAGGAGAGTGGCCAGCCAGTAATGGTCCCTCTCCTTGATCCGAAGAACACGAGGATCCTTCCGCAGGCTTTGCAGGATCAGGGAGGCCATGCAGCGTAGGTTAGCTGAGGCATTCGGTCCGGAGTCTTCTGGGTCACTGAGGATGACATGATCGCCAGCCACCTCCTCCCAGCCACGTACAAGTCCACTGGCTTGTTGGGACTGTACATCATCCCTAAAAGACTGCTGCTGCTGATGCTGAGTGCCAGGCTCCACCTCCATGCTCACACAATCCTCCTCCTCCTCCTCCTCCTCCTCCTCCTCCTCATCCTCTTCCTGTGTGATGGGTGGGACAGAAGGAACACTGTCCGGATAAAGGGGGCCTTGAGAGGCAAGGAAGTCCTCCTCTTCCTGCCTCTGTTCTGCCTCAAGTGCCCTGTCCATTATCCCACGCAGCGTATGCTCCAACAGGTGGACAAGAGGGACAGTGTCACTGATGCATGCACTGTCACTGCTCACCATCCTCGTGGCCTCCTCAAATGGTGAGAGGACAGTGCATGCATCCCTGATCATGCTCCACTGACGTGGGGAAAAAAAAACAAGCTCCCCTGACCCTGTCCTGGTGCCGTAGTCGCAAAGGTACTCATTGATGGCCCTCTGCTGCGTGTGCAGTCGCTGCAGCATGGCCAACGTTGAGTTCCACCTGGTGGGCATGTCAGATATTAGGCGGTTCTTGGGCAGGTTCAGCTCCTTTTGCAGCTCAGTCAGCCGAGCACTGGCATTATAAGATCGGCGGAAATGCACACAGACTTTCCTGGCCTGCCTCAGGACATCCTGTAAGCCTGGGAACCTGCCCAAGAACCGCTGCACCACCAGGTTGAGGACGTGAGCCATGCAGGGCACATGGGTGAGCTGCCCCTGTCGCAGGGCGGAGAGGAGGTTGGTGCCATTGTCAGAAACGACCATTCCTGGCTTAAGCTGACGTGGCGTCAACCACCTCTCGGCCTGCCCCTGCAGAGCTGCCAGAACCTCTGGCCCAGTGTGGCTCCTGTCCCCCAAACACACCAGCGCAAGCACGGCATGGCATCTTTTTGCCTGCGTACTTGCGTAGCCCCTTGTACGCCTACGGAGCACCGCTGGTTCCAAGGACAGAGCACTGGAGGAAGAAGAAGAGGAGGGGGTGGAGGAGAGAGGTGTGTCACAACCAGTAGCAGTAGTCGCGTTTTGGAGGCGTGGTGGCGGAACAACCTCCAACACTACTGCACCTTGTCCTGCATCCCTCCCAGCTGCCAATAGAGTGACCCAATGGGCCGTGAAAGAAAGGTACCGTCCCTGTCCATGCCTGCTGGACCATGAGTCAGCGGTAATATGCACCTTACCGCTGACCGCCCTGTCCAGCGAGGCATGGACATTGCCCTCCACATGCCGGTAGAGAGACGGAATCGCCTTCCGCGAGAAAAAGTGGCGTTTGGGAACCTGCCACTGAGGAACCGCACATTGAACAAACTCACGGAAGGGGGCCGAGTCTACCAACTGAAAAGGCAGCAGTTGAAGTGCTAGCAATTTAGCAAGGCTAGCATTCAACCGCTGGGCATGTGGATGGCTGGGAGTGTACTTCTTTCTACGGTCCAGCAGCTGGGGCAGGGAAATTTGCCTGCTGCATTCGGACGTCGGTGTACTGCAAGTACTTGGTTGTGACACACCGAATTCTACACCTTCAGTCCTCTCAGAGCAGCTTTCAGAGAGGACTGAAGGTGTAGTGGGGATGGAGATCCCAGCTGAGGAGGAGCAAGGAGAGGTCCGCTTAGTTCTTTGGTGTGGGTCTTTTATGTGTGCCTGCCAACGAGCTGCATGGCAGGTCGCCATATGTCTGGTCATGCTTGTCGTGCCCAAGCGGCTGATGTTTTGGCCACGCGAGATACGCTTGAGACAAATATTGCAAATAGCAGTGGTGCGATCTGCTGCACTCGTCTCAAAAAAGGCCCACACCAAAGAACTTTTCTGATAACGTGCAGAGGCAGCGCCCTGCACAGGCGGAGCTCTGCGGTGTTGTACAGTTGCTGTGCTGGCCTCTACCTGGCCTCCAGGGGGCATCCTGCCTCGTTGGACATGTGACGCCGCATCCTCCTCCTCCTCGTCCTCCTCCTCATCCTCTCTCCCTTGAGGCACCCACGTGGAGTCAGTGACCTCATCATCCCCTCCCTCTTCACCACTAGAGCAAACCTGGCAGTAAGCTGCAGCTGGTGGAACTGTACTGCCAGATTCCTCAAGCTGGGTATCGTCATCCGAGCCTTCGAATCGTTGGGCATCCTCCTGGAGCATGTACCCAACACTGTGCTCAAAGAGTTCGGGGACTCCTCAGGAGGACATGGTGGGTCTAGGGAAGGGGTGGCTGATGATGCTCTGTCAGTACCCTGAGCCTGGGTGAGAGAGGATGAGGAGGATGAGGAGGGCTTGGTCATCCATTCTACCAAGCCTTCAGCATGATGCGGCTCCACATGTCCAGCTGCCGAAAACAAAGACGCGCGTGTCCCATGGCCACGTGCTGATGACGATGCACGACCACGTCCACGTCCACGGCCACGTCCACTAGAAACAGAGCCTGCCTGCCCTGTGTTCTTGGCTCTGCACGCTCTGCCTCCCCTTGGCGGTCTTCCAGCCATTGTAGTCGGTAGTCCTGTGGGTGCTGCTGAGAAGAAAATATAGGAGCTCTGTGTGATGCCACTAACACACTAGAAGTCCTATGGGTGCTTCTGCAAAGAAAATAGAGGAGCTCTGTGTGATGCCACTAACACACTAGAAGTCCTGTGGGTGCTTATGCAAAGAAAATAGAGGAGCTCTGTGTGATGCCACTAACACACTAGAAGTCCTGTGGGTGCTTCTGCAAAGAAAATAGAGGAGCTCTGTGTGATGCCACTAACACACTAGAAGTCCTGTGGGTGCTGCTGAGAAGAATATATAGGAGCTCTGTGTGATGCCACTAACACACTAGAAGTCCTATGGGTGCTTCTGCAAAGAAAATAGAGGAGCTCTGTGTGATGCCACTAACACACTAGAAGTCCTGTGGGTGCTTCTGCAAAGAAAATAGAGGAGCTCTGTGTGATGCCACTAACACACTAGAAGTCCTGTGGGTGCTGCTGAGAAGAATATATAGGAGCTCTGTGTGATGCCACTAACACACTAGAAGTCCTATGGGTGCTTCTGCAAAGAAAATAGAGGAGCTCTGTGTGATGCCACTAACACACTAGAAGTCCTGTGGGTGCTTATGCAAAGAAAATAGAGGAGCTCTGTGTGATGCCACTAACACACTAGAAGTCCTGTGGGTGCTGCTGAGAAGAATATATAGGAGCTCTGTGTGATGCCACTAACACACTAGAAGTCCTATGGGTGCTTCTGCAAAGAAAATAGAGGAGCTCTGTGTGATGCCACTAACACACTAGAAGTCCTGTGGGTGCTTCTGCAAAGAAAATAGAGGAGCTCTGTGTGATGGGACTAACACACTTCAAGTCCTATAGGTGCTTCTGGGAAGAAAATATAGCTCTGTGTGTGTGATGGGACTAACACACTTCAAGTCCTATAGGTGCTTCTGGGAACAAAATATAGCTCTGTGTGTGTGATGGGACTAACACACTTCAAGTCCTATAGGTGCTTCTGGGAACAAAATATAGCTCTGTGTGTGTGATGGGACTAACACACTTCAAGTCCTATAGGTGCTTCTGGGAACAAAATATAGCTCTGTGTGTGTGATGGGACTAACACACTTCAAGTCCTATAGGTTCTTCTGGGAACAAAATATAGCTCTGTGTGTGTGATGGGACTAACACACTTCAAGTCCTATAGGTGCTTCTGGGAACAAAATATAGCTCTGTGGGTGTGATGGGACTAACACACTTCAAGTCCTATAGGTGCTTCTGGAACAAAATATAGCTCTGTGTGTGTAATGGGACTAACACACTTCAAGTCCTATAGGTGCTTCTGGGAACAAAATATAGCTCTGTGTGTGTGATGGGACTAACACACTTCAAGTCCTATAGGTTCTTCTGGGAACAAAATATAGCTCTGTGTGTGTGATGGGACTAACACACTTCAAGTCCTATAGGTGCTTCTGGGAACAAAATATAGCTCTGTGTGTGTGATGGGACTAACACACTTCAAGTCCTATAGGTGCTTCTGGGAACAAAATATAGCTCTGTGTGTGTGATGGGACTAACACACTTCAAGTCCTATAGGTGCTTCTGGGAACAAAATATAGCTCTGTGGGTGTGATGGGACTAACACACTTCAAGTCCTATAGGTGCTTCTGGGAACAAAATATAGCTCTGTGTGTGTAATGGGACTAACACACTTCAAGTCCTATAGGTGCTTCTGGGAACAAAATATAGCTCTGTGTGTGTGATGGGACTAACACACTTCAAGTCCTATAGGTGCTTCTGGGAAGAAAATATAGCTCTGTGTGTGTAATGGGACTAACACACTTCAAGTCCTATAGGTGCTTCTGGGAACAAAATATAGCTCTGTGTGTGTAATGGGACTAACACACTTCAAGTCCTATAGGTGCTTCTGGGAAGAAAATATAGCTCTGTGTGTGTGATGGGACTAACACACTTCAAGTCCTATAGGTGCTTCTGGGAAGAAAATATAGCTCTGTGTGTGTAATGGGACTAACACACTTCAAGTCCTATAGGTGCTTCTGGGAACAAAATATAGCTCTGTGTGTGTAATGGGACTAACACACTTCAAGTCCTATAGGTGCTTCTGGGAAGAAAATATAGCTCTGTGTGTGTAATGGGACTAACACACTTCAAGTCCTATAGGTGCTTCTGGGAACAAAATATAGCTCTGTGTGTGTGATGGGACTAACACACTTCAAGTCCTATAGGTGCTTCTGGGAACAAAATATAGCTCTGTGTGTGTAATGGGACTAACACACTTCAAGTCCTATAGGTGCTTCTGGGAACAAAATATAGCTCTGTGTGTGTGATGGGACTAACACACTTCAAGTCCTATAGGTGCTTCTGGGAAGAAAATATAGCTCTGTGTGTGTAATGGGACTAACACACTTCAAGTCCTATAGGTGCTTCTGGGAAGAAAATATAGCTCTGTGTGTGTAATGGGACTAACACACTTCAAGTCCTATAGGTGCCTCTGGGAACAAAATATAGGAGCTCTGCCTGCCTGCCACGAACACACTACAAGTCCTATAGGTGCTTCTGGTAACAAAATATAGGAGCTCTGCCTGCCTGCCACTAACACACTACAAGTCCTATAGGTGCTTCTGGGAAAAAATATAGCTCTGTGTGTGTAATGGGACTAACACACTTCAAGTCCTATAGGTGCTTCTGGGAACAAAGTATAGCTCTTTGTGTGTAATGGGACTAACACACTTCAAGTCCTATAGGTGCTTCTGGGAAGAAAATGTAGCTCTGTGTGTGTAATGGGACTAACACACTTCAAGTCCTATAGGTGCTTCTGGGAACAAAATATAGCTCTGTGTGTGTAATGGGACTAACACACTTCAAGTCCTATAGGTGCTTCTGGGAACAAAATATAGCTCTGTGTGTGTGATGGGACTAACACACTTCAAGTCCTATAGGTGCTTCTGGGAAAAAATATAGCTCTGTGTGTGTAATGGGACTAACACACTTCAAGTCCTATAGGTGCTTCTGGGAACAAAATATAGCTCTGTGTGTGTGATGGGACTAACACACTTCAAGTCCTATAGGTGCTTCTGGGAAGAAAATATAGCTCTGTGTGTGTAATGGGACTAACACACTTCAAGTCCTATAGGTGCTTCTGGGAAGAAAATATAGCTCTGTGTGTGTAATGGGACTAACACACTTCAAGTCCTATAGGTGCTTCTGGGAAGAAAATATAGCTCTGTGTGTGTAATGGGACTAACACACTTCAAGTCCTATAGGTGCCTCTGGGAACAAAATATAGGAGCTCTGCCTGCCTGCCACGAACACACTACAAGTCCTATAGGTGCTTCTGGTAACAAAATATAGGAGCTCTGCCTGCCTGCCACTAACACACTACAAGTCCTATAGGTGCTTCTGGTAACAAAATATAGGAGCTCTGCCTGCCTGCCACGAACACACTACAAGTCCTATAGGTGCTTCTGGTAACAAAATATAGGAGCTCTGCCTGCCTGCCACTAACACACTACAAGTCCTATAGGTGCTTCTGGTAACAAAATATAGGAGCTCTGCCTGCCTGCCACGAACACACTACAAGTCCTATAGGTGCTTCTGGTAACAAAATATAGGAGCTCTGCCTGCCTGCCACGAACACACTACAAGTTCTATAGGTGCTTCTGGTAACAAAATATAGGAGCTCTGCCTGCCTGCCACGAACACACTACAAGTCCTATAGGTGCTTCTGGTAACAAAATATAGGAGCTCTGCCTGCCTGCCACGAGCACACTACAAGCCCCTCTTTGTCAATCAATCTTTGTAACTGAATCTATCTAACTCAATCTCTGCAAGTGAATCTCTCTATCTATCTAAATGCAGCAGAGTGTCACAGAAACAGCCTGCTCAATCTGCGCCGGAACAGCATGTGACCGGCGCAGACGGCGTGGCGGCGTTTTATAGGGGGGGCGTGTACTACAGCCCCTGAGCTGTAATTGGCTACAGGCGTCCTGCCTGTAGCCAATTATGGCTCTTCGAGTTTCCGGGGCTGTGATTGGCCAAGCATGCGGGGTCACAGTGCATGCTTGGCCAATCATCAGCCAGCAATGCACTGCGTCGGCCGCGCCGGCCGCAATGCATTGCGGGGCCGCTCGCATCACACGAACGTGATGCGAGCGGCCAAAATAGTTCTGGGCTCGCCGAGCGAGCGAACGCCCGGTGCTCGATGCGAACGTGGGTTCGCATCGAGCACCGGGCCCATCCTTATTGCCAGGTGTGCCAGAGGGGGCTAAAGCCCCATACACATAAAGCCCCATCGGATTTTCCGATGGATTCTGTCCTATCGGACAATGTTGTCGGAAATTCCGACCGTGTGTAGGCACCATCGGACAGTTTCCATCGGATTGTCCGACGGACAAAGTTCTATCTCCTGCTCTATAAATTTTCCGACAACAAAGTCTGATCACACCAATTCCGATCGTGTGTAGCGTAGTCCGACGGACAAAGTGCTACGCATGCTCAGAAGAAATTCTGTGACGGAAGCGCTCGGTCAGGTAAAACTACCGTTCCTAATCGACACGGCACATTCGTCACGCTGCAATGTTAAAATGTCTTTAATGCAGCGCATTCTCTTTTTCTTTACAATGCAAGAAGAATGACGTGTTTTAGCTGCTCCTATTCACCCTCACTTCTCACAAACGTATTGATTTATTCTTTTTCAGGATTTCTTGGCTCGATGTTTATTTTTCATCAGATCGTAAAAGAATGTTTGTTATATTTTTGGGATGATTTGTCATTTTTTATTTTTGGTTTGTAATACATATTTTCAGGATAATTTATTTAGATTTTTGAGGGGGGTTGTGTGTCTCAACTTAGCAAAACAACATTCTTATCATTTGTATTTGTTGCTTAAATTCACTAGGAGGTTGTTTGTTGTTGGTGCACCTTGTTAATTATACTTTATGATTCGTGAAATGTACCTGCCTACTCACAAATAAACTGTCATTGTAGAAAAGTAAAACACATAGGCAATGATTTTTTGAACTCAAAAATACCTTTATTTAGGTCTCAGCAACAAACCAAAGAGGAACGCAGCGATGGAGAAACTTGGGGAATTTGCAAAGCCTTGGACACCCACGGCAAACATAATTTTTTAAGCTTCAAAACTTGGTGGCATGAGGAGTACCTATCTTAAATAATAAAGGAGTGCTATCTGGTCCTGAAGTCCAAAACATCCGGAACTGCAGCAGATGCCATCTAGGTCCCCAGGCTCTGGTACTACGAGAGGCTCCATCTTCTCTCAGACCAGACTGAATCCAGGTCATCACTCTCTTGTCTTCCTTGCACGCTTCCTTCCACGCTGTGGTGCTGGTGGGGTGGCAGAAGGAGGAGGAGGAGGCGGAGCATGGTCACTATCGCAAACATGTGTGAGTCATCCCCCCAGCCATCCCCTTATTTAGGACCTTGAGGATGACATCCTCACACATGCTGCGTTGCCCCGCCTCTATATACTTCATTTTAGTGGCAACCAAGGAGCCATAGGCCTCCTCGTAGGTGGGTGTGGCATGTAGGGAGGCTGAAGCATCTCTGATCAGCCGGAGCGCTGACTCTCCCACCTCACCCCCCCTTCTCGCCCTTTTGTAGGGAAGGCGGAGGGGAGGGACTTGTGAGACAGTCAGGCTCCTACGCCTTCCCCCCTCTTGGCTGCCACTACCCACCTCTTGGCTGCCACTAACCCCTTCCTCCTCCTGACTGCCACATTCCACAGCCACCTCCTGGCTGAGGTCTTCCTGTGTATGAAAAAGGGACATAGTTTGAGTTTTTTGTTCATCAAACACACACAATTTTCATCTATTGACTGTTGCAAAATGTTTACAAATAGAAAACCATACAAGTCTCAGCCCTGCAGTTTAGATTCTTGCCCCAAATGTCTCCAACACTATTGTCTGTTGATATGTCAAACACGATTAGGAACTAAGCAATTGGGGATCCTGAATTAAGTGAACATCATTCATTATTCACAAAAATGGTTACAAAACTACTATACCTGGCTCAAGCTGGGCTCCTCCACATCTTCCAGACTGGAAGGCCCAGGTTGCTCCTCGGAAGCCTCATCAGGGGTGGCGTGGGTGGAAGGATGCGTGCAAGGAAGAGTCGAGAGTGACTCCCTGACATTAGCCTGGTCTTTGAGAAAATGGAGCCTGTCATAGTACCAGAGCGTGGGGACATGGACCTGATCTGCTGCAGCTCCAGATGCTTGGGACTTCAGGACCTTATTCCGCTCCCTGAAGTAGGTACTCCTCAGGCTGCCAATTTTGAGTCTTAACTTCTCCACGGTTGCCGTGGGCATCCTTGGCTTTACAAATTCCAGAAGTTTCTTCATGGCTGCGTACCTCTTTGGTTTGTTGCTGTAATCTCTGTGTTTAGCCTGCCATAATAGGGGCATTTCCCTGTACTTATCAATGAAGAGGGGGAGAAAACTCACATGGTTGAAGCCCTCCATAATCTCTGCAAGACACAACACCACACAAAACACTATAAATAATGTCAGGCTAAACTCTCCTAATCTTCTCCATAAATAAGCCTCAAGGTCTAATCAGTCTAGGCTAGTTATGTACCAAGTTCAAATTGTACCTTCGTTCTAGCGTTCGTCTCGTGCGTGAGCTTTCTCTCCCCTCGTCTCACAGATCGTCGCTACGACACATGCGTGTGATGTTTTATATACAGTGCACATGCGTGAAACTCCGCCCGCCCCTGACGATCTTTCTCATCTATTCCCCACCCCTTCTCTTTACGGCGCAGTGTGGAGAGCACATGGCGGGGACACAGCAGGTGCGCCCCAAATATTGCAGCAACGAGGAGGAGGACGAGGAAAGGCCGGAGGCAGAAACGTCCCAATCCCGGAGGCTGAAATTTAAGGCCTCCAATATGTCATTTGGAGAAATGTTGGAGATGGTGGACATATTGAAGAGGAGTATGATGGGAAGTATGGGCCTTACCTCAACCCAAATGTCAGAAAGGGCAAGATCATGTCTAAAGTTGTGAGGAGGCTGTACAATAATTTTCGGGTACAACGATCCAACGAGCAACTGAGGAAACGCTGGTCAGACCTGAAACTGAGGGAGCCCGATCAGTACAGAAAGATCAAGTGAGTTCTTCAAAAAAGTAAGTAGTTGTGTTTTGTGTATGATTTCTTGCTTGCATACTGCTCCATGTGTTTTGTTTTTTTCAATGTTGTACCTTTGAAAATGGCCACTTTCATGTTCGTCTGTGCATTCGATCGTACTCAACCTCAATCTTTCTACCACTGTCATGTTCGTGTGTCCATTCGATCGTACTCAACCTCGATCGTTCGGCCACTTATAATACGAGGTTTGGTGAAGTTTTTAGTGAAATGAAGTTTGTTCTCAATAGAGATGTCATCAAGAATGTAAAGCAAATTTATTCAATGTAAAGGAGAGGTCACTCAGTAGCTGTTTACCCATCTGGACTCTAGAGCACTAGTGCTGGGACACCCAAACGCCCTTTTTTTATGCTGTTCCACACATGTGCTCCAGTGGATACTAGAGGGGTGTACCAAAAAAGTTTAGCACCTTTAAAAAGTGACTACATTCATGTTGTTGTCATTTGAAACTGGCCAACCAAAAATATTGTCCATCACTTTCAAGCAATGTTTGACATTTCCTATTTCTGCCCTCAATAGATTGTTGTGCTAAATCTTCCTTTTGTACATTCTCATAGGGGAGCGAAGACTCGGGACATCTGAGGAAACCAGAAAACCCACACCTCCCAAAGAAGGGGAAAGACCAGAAGCAGAGGAGGAAGGAGAGATCATCGAACTTGGAGAACTTGTCACCACAACAGGGGAGTGTGGGAGAACACAGCTACTGGTAAGCTAATCAATGTATGCCTGCCTCATTTCCAAGAGACATTTTTAGTTTTTTTTTGTGTTTTTAGGTGACGTGGATGTTGTGGAAGAAGAATCGCACTTTACCACTGAAAGTGCACACGTACTCATCGGGGAGATAATGGTCTGCAATCGAGATCTAGATGAGATAAAGAAAAACGTCAATGATGTTCAACAAAAATTGAAGAACATCATTGATGTTTTAGGTAAAATCTGAAAACGCACCAAGTAATTACCACACATTTGTGGCTGTTTGTGACAACATTTGCAACTTAAGAACTGTGGCAAATTTGGAACATGCACACATTTTGTTCACATGTGCTAGCTCCCATCATGGTGGATGAATGACAACGTTTTGGGGGTGCAACCACTTTACTAACTACTAAAGTGGGTGTGGTGAAGGGGTTGCACCCCCAAAACACGTCCATTGAGCCCCATGATGGGAAATTGCACTTTTGTACATTCTAGGCATGTGTTTTACCATCTAATGTCCATTTTGAGACACAAATTGTGTGCATGTTCTAAATTACCTTTTTCAAGGGGTGCCCCCCCATGTGATGAAGGCAAGATCAAACACACTTTCAACATATAGTCATGTCTGATCTTGTCTTCACTTTAGAAAGTTGAACTTTGCAAGTTCCTATGTTCTGTCTGTTCTGTTTTGCTCCATGCCTGGTTTTAACAAATGCGTAATGTTAGTAAACAATGTTCGAAAGAACCAAGATCTTGTCAGTTTTGCCACGAAGTTTAGAAAGGCACTTGTGAATGTGTTGTAAGTAAACTTTTTTAATCTAAAAAATGTGTGGCTTACTTCTTTAAAAACACCAAAGCATTATTTATGTCAAAAGTAAATGATTTGGGGGGCAATGGGTGTTATTTACTAAAGGCTTTTCCAGTTTGCACTGCAAGTGTATTTTCCAGGGCACTTTTGCAGTGCACTTGTAGTGCATAGTGGATTTGGCTTATGTAAATGACACCCACAGTGGTTTGTACGAAAACACGTAGCACAGCATTTTTGTGAATACACATATTTCTGTCATGGTGATGAAAAGGAGTATTTTGGGTGTCAGTTATGCACTACAAACCTACTCTAGACAAAAGATTAAATATCATACACACAACATGAGAAGATTCTTTTTGGGAAGAAGAGACTGTTACCTCCTTTTGCCAAGAAAGTGCATTCCCACTGTTGAAGCTAAAGGGCAAAAATATCCAACACAAATAAGCTAGAATACACCTACAAGAAACACAAGCAGGAAATGACAAGAAATCATAGGTATGTATAAAAAATATATTTATTAAAAAATGCCTCTCACACATCATCAGGCAGAGCGATGGCCCCCCTACCCACAAAGTAGTCCATATATTGCTCGCGGACCTCACGGGCATTTAGAGGGGGCAAGCCTGGACGTGCCGCTTGAAGGGCTGTGAGGTCGGCATTGGAAGTCCACATCTGGGCCAACGGCCACCACATAGTTGCTGTTGTGTCTTTTCAAAAAGTTGTGCAATATGCAGCAGGCAAGAACTATGTGTTTGAGTTTGTATTCCGCCAAGTTAATAGCCGTCAAAAACAGGAGGAAGCGGCTGGCCAGGATACCGAAGGTGTTCTCCACCACTCTGCGGGCTCTCGACAGCCTGTAATTGAAGACCATCTGGTCTGGGGTGAGGGTCCTCATCGGGAAGGGCCTCATCAGATGGGGAGTCAGCGCAAACGCTTCATCTGCGACAAAGACGAAGGGGAGTCCTTCAGCATTCTCCTCTGGAGGTGGCCAGCACAGACTGCCACTCTGGAGACGCCAATAGAACTCCGTGTGCGCAATGGCACCACCATCCGAGATCCGGCCGTTCATCCCCACGTCCACATACAAAAACTCGTATGTCGCTGACACCACCGCCAACATCACTACACTATTAAACCCCTTGTAATTATAATAGTAGGACCCCGAGTTGGGGGGTGGGACGATGCGGATGTGTTTCCCATCAATTGCACCTCCGCAGTTAGGAAAGTCCCAACGGCTGGCAAAGTGGGAGGCCACAGTCTGCCATTCCTGTGGTGTGGAAGGGAACTGTGGAGTGAAACAAGAAAAAAAAATAGTCATTAGTGTCATTAGTGTCATTAGTACAGTGACAGTGCATATTTTTTTTTGCACTGATCACTGTAATAGTGCCACTGGTCCCCAAAAGGTGTCAAACGTGTCAACTAGTTTCAGAATGTCTGCTGCAATATCACAGTCCCGCTATAAGTCGTTGATGGCTGCCATTACTAGTAAAACATTTTTTAAATTAAAATAAATAAAAATATCCCATAGTTTGTAGATGCTATCATTTTTGTGCAACTGAATCAATATACGCTTATTGGGATATTTTGTATGTAGCAGAATACATATTGGCCTAAATTTATGAAGAAATTTGATTTTTTTAATTTGTTTATTGGATAGGTCTCAAAGCAGAAAGTAAAAAAATATAGTTTTTAAAATTGTCTGTCTTTTTTTGTTTAAAATGCAAGAAATAAAAACACTGGGGTGATCAAATACTACCCAAAGAAAGCTCTATTTGTGGGAAAAGAAGGACATCAATTTTATTTGGGCACAGCGTCACATGACCGCACAATTGTCAATTAAAGTAACTCTGTGCCATATCGCAAAAAATAGCCTGGTCATGAAGAGGGGTAAATCTTCCGGAGGTCAAGTAGTTAAAGTATTTGTTGTCTATTAGTGGGTAAGTGAGTTCAAAGACAGAAAAAAAAAAACTTTGTGGATTATTAAATTTTGTATCATATCATCACATCTAGCTTCATGTGTAGTAAGGAGATTAGCCCAGAGTTCCTCATGTGAGTGAACAGACGAGGGAGAATCTTGTTCAGATTTTTGGGATCCTGCCTTCCCTTTGTTTATGGCACTTCCAGTCTTACACACGATCAGATTTTCCGACAACAAAACCTTGGATTTTTGTCCAAAGGATGTTGGCTCAAACTTGTCTTGCATACACACGGTCATTCTGAACGTGAGAACGTGGTGATGTACAACAGGTACGACGAGCCAAGAAAAATGAAGTTCCATTCGACAGCAAATGTTCAATGGAGCATACACACGGTCGGACTTTCCGACAACAAACTCACATCGAACATTTCCCGTCGGAAAATCCGACCGTTTGTACGCAGCATTAGAGTACTAGTAAAGGCTGAATATAGAATACAGTCGAGTAGAGACACTCTAGCTATGGCCAAGTGGTATTTTAACCACTTCCCGACCGCCCCCTGTATATTTACGTCGGCAGAATGGCACGTACAGGCAGAATCACGTACCTGTACGTGACATTCTTCCGGCGGTTGGGGGGTCCGATCGGACCCCCCTCCGCCGGCGGGGACGGTCGGGATCGCTTCAGGAGCGATCCGGGACGAGGGGACGGCCAGTGGTTTCTGGCCACCCCCTCGCGATCGCTCCTGGCCAATGAAAAGCTTCCCCTTCCTGTCTATTGTATAGACAGGAAGGCGGAAGTGATGTCACGCTCGGTGCGCCGGTCTATGTGACCGGAGACGCCGAGCGGCGAACATGTACAGGTTAGTGCACAACACTACACTGACACCAGTACAGTTAGGCACATATTCCACCCCCCTGTCACCCCCTGATCACCCCCCAGATCACCCCCTCCCCCCCCAGTCACAGTGTCACTAATTGCAGTGATCATTTATTTACTGATCACTGCATTTAGTGTCAGTGTGACTGTAATAACTGTCCGGGCAGTTAGTTTTAGGTCCAAGGTAGCCCCCTACCCCCCCCCTAATAAAGGTTTAACCCCTTGATTGCCCCCCAGGTAACCCTTTCACCCCCTTTTGCCAGTGTCACTAAGCGATCGTTTTTCTGATCGCTGTATTAGTGTCACTGCTGTCGCTAGGTAACCATTTTTTTTTTTTAGGTAACCGCCATGTTTATATAGGTTCATAAATAGGTTTATAGGTCAGGTACCCCCATATTACAACCTAAATAAAGGTTTTAACCCCCTGATTGCCCCTAGAGTTAACCCTTTCACCAGTGATCACTGTATAACTGTCACTGGTGACGCTGGTTAGCCAGTTAGTTATTTCGTTATTTAGGTTCCCCGTCAGGTTTTTATATAGCGTCAGGTACCCCCATATATTACCTAATAAAGGTTTTAACCCCCTGATTGCCCCTAGTTAACCCTTTCACCCCCTTTTGCCAGTGTCACTAAGCGATCGTTTTTCTGATCGCTGCATTAGTGTCGCTAGGTAACCATTTTTTTTTTTTAGGTAACCGCCATGTTTATATAGGTTCATAAATAGGTTTATAGGTCAGGTACCCCCATATTACAACCTAAATAAAGGTTTTAACCCCCTGATTGCCCCTAGAGTTAACCCTTTCACCAGTGATCACTGTATAACTGTCACTGGTGACGCTGGTTAGCCAGTTAGTTATTTCGTTATTTAGGTTCCCCGTCAGGTTTTTATATAGCGTCAGGTACCCCCATATATTACCTAATAAAGGTTTAACCCCCTGATTGCCCCTAGTTAACCCTTTCACCCCCTTTTGCCAGTGTCACTAAGCGATCGTTTTTCTGATCGCTGCATTAGTGTCGCTAGGTAACCAGTTTTTTTTTGTATTATTGTTACGGGTGACGCTGGTTAGTTAGCTTGTTTTTTATACTGTCAGGGCACCCGCCATTTATTACCCAATAACGGTTTAACCCCCTGATCGCCCGGCGGGTGATATCAATTAGGTTTTAGGGTCAAATAAGGTCTGCGTCGCCCCAGGTTAGTGCCAGTACCGCAAACACCCACGCACAAAGCATACACCTCCCTTAGTGGCACAGTATCTGAACAGATCAATATCTGATCTGATCAGATCTATACTAGCGTCCCAGCAGTTTAGGGTTCCAAAAAAAACCGCATTGTTAGCGGGATCAGCCCAGATACCTGCTAGCACCTGCGTTTTCCCCCTCCGCCCAGCCCAGCCCACCCAAGTGCAGTATCGATCGATCACTGTCACTTACAAAACACTAAGCACACATAACTGCAGCGTTCGCAGAGTCAGGCCTGATCCCTGCGATCGCTAACAGTTTTTTTGTGGTAGCGTTTTGATTCAGTCGCTTCAGTCAGGAGCTTTTTTACCTGTGAATCTCAAAAAAATAAAAAAAAATAAAATAGTTGTCGTTTTATTGTTCTCTCTCTCACTCTATTCTCTCTCTATTGTTGCTCTTTTTTTACTCCATTCTATTCTGCAATGTTTTATTATGTTTTATCATGTTTTATCATGCTTGCTTTTCAGGTATGTAATTTTGTTTACTGTGTTTTAGTGTTAAGCATTTTTTTGTTTTCAGGTGCGCCATTCAGTTGCAACGCGGATTTATTTATCTTGACAGCAACAGCGTTTGCTCCCACGATACATAAAGCCGCGACTCCAACGCTGTAGGAGGTGATTTCACCACCACAGTTAAAAAAAAGAGCATATATGCCGAAGCATGGGGGCAGCAGGGGGGGGGAGGAGCGATTGGCTCCTAATGCCACGTACATACGGTCGAAATTCCGACCGTGTGTACACGGCATAACTTTTGCGGGAGGATGCCCCCATGCATCGGCATATATAAATGGTGCATGTATGCCCATCATTAGAAGTGGGTGGATGAAGGGAGGTATTCTAATGGTGGGCATACCCACCAATCAATCTCTTTTTTTCGTTCAGCCAAGAGGCTGCATGAAAAAAAAAAGATTACAATATATGTCCAGTATGTTGCTGGACTTTGAATGGTTATACCAGAATGATGCCTGCAGGTTTAGGTATCATCTTGGTATCATTCTTTTCAGCCAGTGATCGGCTTTCATGTAAAAGCAATTCTAGCGGGTAATTAGCCTCTAGACTGCTTTTACAAGCAGTGGGAGGGAATGTCCCCCCTCCCGGATATAAACCGCGCCATTGGGAAATTGGGAAAGCATTTTATCACACCAATCTTGGTGTGGTCAGATGCTTTGAGGGCAGAGGAAAGATCTAGGGTCTAATAGACCCCAATTTTTTCAAAAAAAGAGTACCTGTCACTGCCTATTGCTATCATAGGGGATATTTACATTCCCTGAGATAACAATAAAAATCATAACAAAGAAAAAAAATGGAAGGAACAGTTTAAAAATAAAATAAAAAAGCTAAATAAATAAAAAAAAAACAAAAAAAAAAAAAAAAGCACCCCTGCCCCCCCTTCTCTTGCGCAAAGGCGTACACAAGCGTTGGTCTGGCGTCATATGTAAACAGCAATTGCACCATGCATGTGAGGTATCACCGCGAAGGTCAGATCGAGGGCAGTAATTTTAGCAGTAGACCTCCTCCGTGAATCTAATGTGGTATCATGTAAAGGCTTTTAAAGGCTTTTAAAAATGTATGTAGTTTGTCGCCACTGCGTGTTTGTGCGCAATTTTAAAGCATGTCGTGTTTGGTATCCATGTACTCGGCCTAAGATCATATTTTTTATTTCATCAAAAATTTGAGCAATATAGTGTGTTTTAGTGCATTAAAATAAAAAAAAGTGTATTTTTTTCCACAAAAAATGCGTTTGAAAAATCGCTGCGCAAATACTGTGTGGAAAAAAAAATGCAACACCCACCATTTTAATCTGTAGGGCCTTTGCTTTAACATTATATATAGTGTTTGGGGGTTCAACGTAATTTTCTTGCAAAAAAAAAATATGTTTTCATGTAAACAAAAAGTGTCAGAAAGGGCTTTGTCTACAAGTGGTTAGAAGAGTGGGTGACGTGTGACATAGGCTTCTAAATGTTGTGCATAAAATGCCAGGACAGTTCAAACCCCCCCCCAAATGACCCCATTTTGGAAAGTAGACACCCCAAGCTATTTGATGAGAGCAATGTTGAGCCCATTAAATATTTTTTTTTTTTTGTCCCAAGAGATTGAATAATGAAAAAAAAAAAATATATATATATTTTTTTTACAAAAAGTTGTCACTAAATGATATATTGCTCAAACATGTCATGGGCATATGTGGAAATACACCCCAAAATACATTCTGTTGCTTCTCCTGAGTACGGGGATACCACATGTGTGGGACTTTTTGGGAGCCTAGCTGCGTACGGAACCCCAAAAACCAATCACCGTCTTCAGGCTTTCTAAGGGTGTAATTTTTTTATTTCACTTCTCACTGCCAATCACAGTTTCGGAGGCCATGGAATGCCCAGATGGCATAAAACCCCCCAAAATGACCCCATTTTGGAAAGTAGACACCCCAAGCTATTTGCTGAGAGGTATTGTGAGTATTTTGCAGATGTCGCTTTTTGTCACAAAGTTTTGAAAATTGAAAAAAAAAAAAAAAATTTTTTTTTCTTTACTTTCTTCATTTTCAAAAACAAATGAGAGCTGTAAAATACTCACCATGCCTCTCAACAAATAGCTTGGGGTGTCTACTTTCCAAAATGGGGTCATTTGGGGGGGTTTTGTGCTATTTTGGCATTTTATGGCCTTCGAAACGGTGATAGGTAGTGAGGAGTGAAATCAAAAATTTGCACCCTTAGAAATCCTGAAGGCGGTGCTTGGGTTTCGGGGCCCCGTACGCGGCTAGGCTCCCAAAAAGTCCCACACATGTGGTATCCCCATACTCAGGAGAAGCAGCAAAATGTATTTTGGGGTGCAATTCCACATATAACTATGGCATGTGTGAGCAATATATCATTTAGTGACAACTTTTTGAAAAAAAAAAAATCTTTTTTATTTTTGTCTTTATTCAATCACTTGGGACTAAAAAAAAAAAATATTCAATGGGCTCAACATGCCTCTCAGCAAATAGCTTGGGGTGTCTACTTTCCAAAATGGGGTCATTTGGGGGGGTTTTGTACTTCTCTGCCATTTTAGCACCTCAAGAAATGAAATAGGCAGTCATAAATTAAAAGCGGTGTAAATTCCAGAAAATGTACTCTAGTTTGTAGACGCTATAACTTTTGCGCAAACCAATAAATATACGCTTATTGGCATTTTTTTTACTAAAGACATGTGGCTGAATACATTTTGGCCCAAATGTTTGACTAAAATTGAGTTTATTAGATTTTTTTTATAACAAAAAGTAGAAAATCTCTTTTTTTTTCAAAATTTTCGCTCTTTTTCCGTTTATATCTCAAAAAATAAAAATCACAGAGGCAATCAAATACCATCAAAAGAAAGCTCTATTTGTGGGAAGAAAAGGACGCAAATTTCGTTTGGTTACAAAATTGCATGACCGCGCAATTACCAGTTAAAGTAGTGCAGTGCGAAATTGAAAAAAGACCTCTGGTCCTTTGGCTGCCAAATGGTCCGGGGCTGAAGTGGTTAAAGCAATGACAGTCACAAAGTTGTATACAGGTCTTAAATTTCTTATGACCTAAAAGTATAGGGTGGTGTCCATATATTTGGTCTACGGGATACATGATCTTGAAACATTTAGGGTTTCTTGACAATTGTTTGACCCACACGATGACAGCTGGAGCTATGAAAAACACAATTAAAAAGACACAATTTTTAGGAAATGCCAAAAACTACAGTAGCATGTATATAATTTATTTTTAGGCCAGCCCAACAGCAGGAAGGAGGTGCACTGGGTCACCGTTACATACACCCTGTGATCCAGGGCTGACACCTCCTTCCTCTCATGCTGCCCTGGTTTTACCCAGAGTGTTGTGGCTGCATCACGTTATGTGTCACATAACATATTACCGTGTATACTCGAGTATAAGCTGACCCGAATATAAGCCGAGGTACCTAATTTTACCACAAAAAAATGGGAAAACTTATTGACTCGAGTATAAGCCTAGGGTGAGAAATGCGCAGCTACTGTAAGTGGAAAAGAGGGTCAACAATGCCCATTTGCAGCCTCACAGTGCCCATTTGCATGCCTTACTGTGCCCATTTGCAGCCAAAGGTCCCCTGAACTTCAGACTTGGTAGTTAAGGGTTCCTAGATTCCCCCTAGTAGCCAAAATGTGGGGTCTCTGGACCCAAAGGGTCCTGAAATGACATTGCTGCAGATGGACACAGTTGACTGATTTTGGGGCCCTGTATCTCGGGGCCACTTGGTGTTAGGAACCCCAAATTTGGATATGTTGTAATGTTCCACTGGGTTTGCACACCAAATTTTGGGTTCCTAGCACTAAGTGGCCCGGAGATATGGGGCCGCAAATTCGGGTCGGAAAATGTCAAGCACTTTTCTGCAGCAAAAAATGACATTTTTCAACCTGACTTTGCGGCCCCCTATTTCAAGGCCACTTGGAGCTAGGAACCCTGCAAAGTCGGGTCGGAAAATTTCATTTTTTTGTTGCAGAAAAGTGCTTGACTCGAGTATAAGCCGAGGGGGGCACTTTCAGCACAAAAAAATGTGCTGAAAAACTTGGCTTATACTCGAGTATATACGGCATGTTACAAAGCAGCATGCTGGATCCATCATTTAAAATTGAGAAGGGCATTTGGTCCTTGCATGAGCATTGTGTCAGGTGCATTCCTGAGATATCAAAGTTATACTTTGCTACCCTGAGATACTAAACCTGTGAATAGTTACCCTGAGCTACCGAAGCTTACTTTAGGATTCCTTTATAGAAGGCAAAAAGACAGTTCACTTTGCACCTCATTCAGCTAATGTTCTCTGAACTTAGGGACTATAGTAAAGCTATGCTGACTTCCATTATCCAGAGAATGCACCCACAGTCTTTGCTGCCTCAGCAATCTGAACCTCCACTGTGCCACCTTAACTTCTGACCACTCTTTTGACTGCTCCATCGATCTGATCCCTCTTTCTTGTGGAAGAATCTACCCAATTTCTATTCCAAAAATGCAGGCCAGGTCTGAATATATTTTAGAAAATGTTTAAAAAGCCTTAATTAGCCTGAAAATGTACCTAGCTAGCTAGAGCTGTCTTTTCTATTTTTGTTGAGAAGAAACATAGAATCCTAAGGCTGTGCATAGACTATTGGGGGCCTGAAAGCTATCACTCCGAAAAGTCAGTATCCGCATCTACAAACTGGACCTAAGTGGAATATACAATTTGGTACAAATAAAGGAGGAAGATGAATGGAGAACCATGTTCAAGACACGAGATGGACATTATGAGTATCGTGTGATGCTCTTTGGGTTATGCGATGCCCCTTGTGGGGGGGATCCTCTGCGTATGGCTGTAATCTTAACAATCTGTAGATAATCAGTCACAACCTGTAATGAGGGTCCTGCCTCTCTATGTAAGTGCATTTTCTGATAGTGGAGTGTAAGAAGTAGATGGTATTCTCCCAGGAACTCCTTTACGGGCTTTCATCAGCTTATCAAATGTTTTTCCTCTGTGGTGGCACCTATCACTGCCTTGACCTGTGAAAAACAACATTTCTCCATGAAGCTAAGGAAGTTTTTGACATTCTGAAATACACGTTCCTAAATAGACCAGCTTTAGATCAGCCAGACACCACTAAACCCTTCTACCTCAAAGTTGACACTTCCACCATGGGTGTTGGTGCTTTAATTCTGCAAAATGTCTGATATAAAAAGTGCCCCTGTTTTTTCTTTTCCAGAACATTTTCACCTGTGGAAATGAAATTTGGCAATCGGGATTGGAAGTTATTGGTAATCAAGTGGCCCTAAAGGAATGTCAGTATCTTCTTGGAGATCTTCACACCATCTGGCTCTTTTTACTGATCACATGTACAATATGTACAATATCTCCAGTTTGCTCGGCAACTCAATCTAAGCCAAGCCCATTGGTCCCTTTTCTTTTCTCGTATCAAACTTTTTGTTACACACAAGCCTGGTTTGGGTAAAACCTGAGCCATTGCACTCTCTTGCTTATTTTGTTTACTCCCACGATAGAGAATCTTCCTCTGAACTGTAGCCTCTTATTCCTATTGCTTTAATTTTGGCAGTGACCCCCTTCCTCTGGTGCCACTGAATTTCAGCACCAAAATCCTACATAGGGCCTACATCCCCAAACTGGCCGGCTATCCGGGGATTCATAGGATGTTCACCACTTTTCCCATCACTATTGGTTGCCAGGAGTAAAGAGAGACCTTGAAGATTTTGTGGCTGCTTGTATCATCTACACACAGACCAAAGTTTCCGCTCATGCACCTATGGGCCCTTTAGTGCCTGTTCCTATAACCAAGGAACTGTAGGAACATCTGTCTATTGATTTAATCACTGATTTTCCACCTTTTGAAGACTGCTCAATCATCTGGGTTAGGGTGGAGACTTTCTCTAAAATGGCACACTTCATTCTTTTCTCCACTAATTCCTTCTGCTGCAGCCCTGACATTTATCTTTATTGGTGAAATTTATAGACTGCATGGCATGCACATTGATTCAGACAAAGGAGTCCAACCTATCTTAATTTGAACACAATGGTCAGGAGCTGAATGCCATGTATAATATCAGTATTATTACTACAATTATCAATGACAGCTTCCCACTGTCAAAGGTTGTTAAAAATTTTGGCGGGTGCAGGCACTGATGAGTCCTTAAAAACCAGTGATGTCACTGGATCCACTCATTTACATGGCCATAAATCCTGGGGATAGTTAAAAAAAATAGAATGGGGTTCCCCCAACTCATACTAGGCCCTTCATGCTCGGTATGAATTTTAAAGGGGGCTTTACTCAAAAAAAATTCTATACCAGACCCTTAAATTCCCCATGCCAAAATAAAAAGCGTGCCCCCCTCCATGTACAGTATCTCACAAAAGTGAGTACACCTCTCACATTTTTGTAAATATTTTATTACACCTTTTCATGTGACAACACTGAAGAAATTACACTTTGCAACAATGTAAAGTAGTGAGTGTACAGCTTGTAACAGTGTAAATTTGTTGCCCCCTCAAAATAACTCAACACACAGCCATTAATGTCTAAACCGCTGGCAACAAAAGGGAGTACACCCCTAAGTGAAAATGTCCACATTGGGTCCAATTAGCCATTTTCCCTCCCCGGTGTCATGTGACTCGTTAGTGTTACAAGGTCTCAGGTGTGGCTGGGGAGCAGATGTGTTAAATTTGGTGTTATCGCTCTCACTCTCTCATACTGGCCACTGGAAGTTCAACATGGCACCTCATGGCAAAGAACTCTCTGAGGATCTGAAAAAAAGAATTCTTGCTCTACATAAAGAAGGCCTATGCTATAAGAAGATTGCCAAGACCCTAAACTGAGCTGCAGTACAGTGGCCAAGACCATATAGCGGTTTAACAGGACAAGCTCCACTCAGAACACCATGGTCGACCAAAGAAGTTGAGTGCACGTGATCAGCGTCATATCCAGAGGTTGTCTTTGGGAAATGAACGTATGAGTGCTGCCAGCATTGCTGCAGAGGTTGAAGGGGTTGGGTGTCACTCTGTCAGTGCTCAGACTATACGCCACACACTGCATAAAATTGGTCTGCATGGCTGTTGTCCCAGAAGAAAGGCTCTTCTAAAGATGATGCACAAGAAAGCCTGAAAACAGTTTGCTGAAGACATGCAGACTAAGGACATGGATTACTGGAACCATGTCCTGTGGTCTGATGAGATGAGATAAGATAAGATAGAGATAAACTTATTTGGTTTAGATGGTGTCAAGCTTGTGTGGCGGCCACCAGGTGAGGAATACAAAGACAAGTCTACAGTCAGTCATGGTGGTGGGAGTGTCATGGTCTAGAGCTGCATGAGTGCTGCCGGCACTGGGGAGCTACAGTTCATTGAGGGAACCCTAAATGCCAACATGTACTGTGACATACTGAAGCAGAGCATGATCCCCTCCCTTCGGGAGACTGGGCTGCCGGGGAGTATTCCTAAATAATAACAACCCCAAACACACCTCCGAGGTCACCATTGCTTTGTTAAAGAAGCTGAAGGTAAAGGTGATGGACTGGCTAAGCATGTCTCCAGACCTAAACCCTATTGAGCATCTGTGGGGCATCCTCAAGTGGAAGGTGAAGGAACACAAGGTCTCTGACATCCATCAGCTCCCTGATGTCATCATGGAGGAGTGGAAGAGGACTCCAGTGGCAAACTGTGAAGCTCTGGTGAACTCCAAGCCCAAGCGGGTTAAGGCAGTGCTGTAAATTAATGGTGGCCACACAAAATTTTGACACTTTAGGTCCAACTTGGACATTTTCACTTAGGGGGTGTACTCACTTTTGTTGCCAGCAGTGTAGACTTGAATTGCTGTGTGTTGAGTTATTTTTAGGGGACAGGTAATTTACACTGTTATACAAGCTGTACATTCACTACTAGGGATGAGCCGAACACCCCCCGGTTCGGTTCGCACCAGAACCTGCAAACGGACCAAAAATTTGTGCAAACTTTAGAACCCCATCAAAGTCTATGGGATTCGAACGTTCGAAATCAAAAGTGCTAATTTTAAAGGCTAATATGCAAGTTATTGTCCTAAAAAGGGTTTGGGGACCCGGGTCCTGCCCCAGGGTACATGTATCAATTTAAAAACGGCCGTTTTTTCAGGAGCAGTGATTTTAATAATGCTTAAAGTGAAACAATAAAAGTGTAATATTCCTTTAAAGTGGAAGTAAACCCCCCTATCGTTTTCAGCCTAGCAAGCTGCCATCTTTGCCTCTGTTTAATCTTCAACTGCCACAGTGCTGCACATGTGATCTGTTATGACACCAGCCATTGGATGGTTT
Organism: Lithobates sylvaticus; assembly: GCA_028564925.1. Lineage (NCBI taxonomy): Eukaryota > Metazoa > Chordata > Amphibia > Anura > Ranidae > Lithobates > Lithobates sylvaticus. Next base: position 196,539,256 of record CM053030.1, on the reverse strand, counting down.
GACTGTTTGGTTGAGAGCACAGCCAATGTGCAGTTAGCATTCACGGCATGCCTTTTTTTTTTAGACTGTTAAATCGATGGGTTTACTTCCGCTTTAAATTTCGTACCTAGGGGGTGTGTATAGTATGTCTGTAAAGGGGCGCATGTTTCCTGTGCTTAGAACTGTCCCTGCACAAAGTGTCATTTCTGCAGGAAAAAAAGTAATTTAAACGCACTCGTGGCTATAATGAATTGTCGGCTCCCGGTAATACAGAGAACAGTCATTGAAAATCATTGATAAAAAAAAAATGCGTGGGGGTCCCCCCAAATTCAATTACCAGGCCTTTCAGGTCTGGTATGGATTTTAAGGGGAACTCCACGCCAAAGTTAAAACAAAATGGAGTGGAGTTCCCCCAAAAATCCACACCAGACCCTTTATCCGAGCACGCAACTTGGCAGGCCACAGGAAAAGATGGCGGGGCGAGAGAGCGCCCCCCTCCTGAACCAGGCCACATGCCCTCAACAATGGGAGGGTGCTTTGGGGGTAGCCTCATCCCCACAACCCTTGCCCGGTGGTTGTGGGGGTCTGCGGGCGGGGGGCTTATCAGAATCTGGAAGCCCCCTTTAACAAGGGGACCCCCAGATCCCAGCCCCCTCTGTTTGAAATGGTAACAGGGTTAACATGTACCCCTACCATTTCACAAAGAAAGTGTAAAAAATAAAAAAAAACACAAACACCGTTCGGATAAGTCCTTTATTAAAAAAAAAAAGATTCCAGCGGTGGTAATCCACTCTTGGTATCCTGCGATCCTCTTCTCCAGGGTCCAGCGATGGATGATCTCTCCTCTCCAGGTCCAGGGTCCAACGATGATGTCCAGCACAGCGCATCCTGTCTCCACCGGAGACACATCGGTAATCCCGGCAGCCTGACAGGTCTCTTAGCTGAGGAGGACGGGGCCACCCGTCACGTGACCCCGCCCCCACTGACGCAAGGGGAAACCCGTGCTTCCCCAGTGATGTGCGGTTGACCCCGCCCCCCTCTGATGTAACTGTCTGAACCTCCGCTGTGCCACTTCTGCACCAGCAGATTCCTCTGCATTGACATTCTAAACCTCTGCTGTGTCATCTCTGCTCCTGTAGATTATTGTCTCATTCCTTCTTCCAGCTACCCAATGCCTCATGCCTCTCTCACTCCAGTTCCTCCTTGCTGGGCACCCTCCCATCCTGACCTGGGGGTAGCCATCTCCTAAGACCAAACCCCTGTAAAAGGGTCTCTGGGAGAACACCAGTTACTTCTTGCACTCCACTTTTAGAAAATGCACATGCACAGAGAAGCAGGGTCCTCATCTCAGGTTGTGATTTACTGATTATCTATATTTTTAGAATTACAGCCATACATAGAGGACAGTTGTTGCAATCCAAGTAACTCTGGTGCCATCCCTTTGGTGTGATGGACAGCTATGAAAAGAAGGGAAGGCTGAAAAGACATTCAATGGCTGCTACCACAGCTGAAGAGGAGCCTGATCCTAGCAATGGAGAAATGAGGGAACCTGATAGGCTACCATTGCCAACAGGAATCCCATTGGCTGTCACATGGCCAAGTAGCTAACCCTGCCCACTACTTCGACAGGACTCAGGATGGGATGTTTGCCTAGAGCTGCTGTCTGGAATGAGGGGTAATGAGAGTGGATGATAGCTGTAGATTAATGCTCAGAGCCAGGGGCTGCTTTCAGAGACACACTGACTGTATGTAGAAGAAAAGGAGAGTTGAGGGCGCTCTGGTGAGGCTGGGTATCTGTTTCATAGTAGCAGTGGAGAGGTGGCACTGAAGGCAGCACTTTGTAGAGAAGAAACAGCTTTGGAGGGTCATAAAGGAAAGAGAAAGGTCCCTCTAAGTGCAGTGGTTAAAAGATTTATTACAGGCACGATGGGATTAAAAACCATTACAACAGAGTAAGAGGTCATAGGCATATAATGATTTGTCCTCATGCGGATCGCTGAAATCCTTGTCTGTCTGGGGAAGAGAGAGCCACCCTGCAGCTGTCAGAGTCCCTGGTGATGTCGATTAGTGAGGAGGTGAAGATACTATGAGACGGCCCGGGTTCTGGAACCAAGCTGGAACACATGCGGCTGATGTGACATCAGATGAAGGTGGTGGGCGGTAACGCGTTTCAGACCATGCACAGCTCCTTCGTCAGACCATGGTTTATGAAGTAGAAACAACAAGTGAAGATCTTGAGTTTAGGATTGCAGGCTATCTATCAGGCTGGAAAATTTACATAGCTCTCAATTGTCCCTGATTTCGAGAGACTGTCCCTCGTTCAGGACAAAGTCTCTCTGTCCCCCTTTTCTCCTCATTTGTCCCTCATTTTGGTCTGATTTATATATTTGTATATAAAATACACTACTTATCTATCAAAAAGTGTTTTACAGTGCTAAACCTTTCATCCAATTTCTAAACGGCTGCATTTGTAAATTCCAAAAGCCAATATAAATATATAATATAAAAAAGAAGTAGTGGTAAAAAAAGCACTTGTGGGTTTAACCAATATTTTTTTTGTATAATTCTCCTTTAAGGGAATTTGGCAGAGGGTGTGTCCTATGCCTACATACTTTTGCTAACGGGTGTCCCTTTTTCCCATCTCAGAAAGTTGGGAGGTATGTATTTACTGTATTTAATGAACAGGATGCAACAGCATACTGTGCTGTCTTGGGGGGGGGGGGGGGGTAGAAGACAGACATGGTTTTTCATGTTGGGATTTCCTGATCATTCATAAATAAGTAGGTCTGGTCCACCTGTTAATAGCCAGCATTATAGGCGATACTGCACACCCTCACTATGCACTGTAGCAGACGATACTTAGTTTCAGATTCCCCATCTCCTAAAGCAGTCTTTAAGTATGCAGCTTCAGAGTTAATCAACAAATTCTCTTGTGTAAAGGTGTTAGAATGGCAATTAAACAAATTGTAATTTGCTTTTAAAATTGTTCATAAAGTACACTAGTGGTACTTTGCTAAAAGTGAAAGTAGTGTAAATCAGGGAAAAATATTAGCAAGCAACAATAGAACATTAAATAAACTATTTGTGATTTGTCTAGAGATAAAATTGGCAAAATCCACAGAGTTCCTGAAGCAAGCTAAAACCTTCCATAGGCGTTAACTAACATTGGCATGTTTGAACAAGAGAGTCCAATCTAGTGTTATACAAAGTAGGACAATTCCAAAGTTAATAAATAGACAAATAACGCAAAGTAAGGAGAAATCTGGGGAAAAGGTAGTCAAACTGGCTAATTCTCACTTTGATAAATGTGCCCCCTTATCTACATTTGTTTTCACTAGGTCCAATAAAGCTTAATTCCTTGTTGGTTCCATTACCATCTGTGCTATGCAGCTGTCCCAAAGCATGCTCAAAAACCTGTTACCCTTGTTGTACCATAAGCCTCATTACTTCAATTAATATCTGAATAGTTAAGATCTCCCATAATTAAGACATGACCAAGCTGAGCTGCCTTTGCTATGTGGAATAGTAGCTTGATTTTCACTTTTATTTTTACCTTTTATTCTAATAACTATTATCAGATAACAAACAACTTCCTGGAAATCCCATATTTTCCTTTTTATCATTCTTTTATTCAAATATTTTCTCTAACTCTCTAGTCTATGTGTGGCACATGCATCAGTATACATACAAAACATTACTATATTGCAGTATACCTTAGATGTGGTGGCTGCATTTGTTTTCTTTTTTAGGCTTTCTTTCTTTTATTTTTACCTGGTGATCCTGGCAGTAAGTCTGTTGTGTTTCAACAGAACAATCTATCCTGCAAATGTAACAGTTAGGGGGCTAAGACAACCCAAAACCTTTATCCCCAAAGTAAAAAGAAAAAACTGTTGATGTAACTGCTATTTAAGTGTTATTTTAAGTTTGACTTTAATTTGTTAGTTTATCTACATCTGCTAGTGCATCCAACACTGCCCTCCCCCAGACTGATAATGCTGCTGTCTAATGGCATTGCTCTTTAATCCAGAATGTAGGCACTCTAATACAGAAAGTGTGTTATTGGCAGAATCACCAGGTGGAAATGCAGCTACCAAATCGAATGATGGGTAAGCTGCTATCTATTACATTTTTGTTTTTTAATTTAATACAGCTTTACGTAAATGTGTGGTTCCCTCTGGAGTCTTATGTTCAATGGTTTTTATTGAATTATATCACAAAGAACAAATTGTGAACAATATATGTCATACAGTTGACAATGTAAGGAGAAAAATCACTTAATTGAGTACACATGACAGAACAAAAGTTATAACAAAGGGAACGATAGGAAGATATTAATTGCTAATGTAGCGGTCACACTTCAACAAGTGTGCACTATAAATGAAATTTTTTTTTCCTCAGAACAGTAATGGGGTTCTGAGAGTTAATTGTACAGGTTTGCTTTGGCATCAGTCTGGCTGGGCTGAGCTAAGGTTCCGCCTGGTCATAGGTGCAGTGAGGCACCCATGACAGGCCGAGAACCAGGCCTGGTTGGACATCTTGGGTGCCAATCTTTCCCGGAGCCAATCAGTGGGCGCTTCTGGCCCTGCTGTGTAGTCTGGGAAGGGGTACTTAAGGTGCTCAAGTCACATGTTCAGGGTTCGGCCGCAGTTCTTGGTTCATGGTCCTGGGCCTAGGAGCGTTTGCCGTCCCACAAGCATGGTCAGTCTGACCAGCCCCATAGACCCGCATGGTCTGGGGCAAGGATCCGTCTGTTCACGAGTCTCGGAGCTGGCTAGCCCGAGGCCACGTAACTGAAGGAGGATTCAAGGTGTCCCGTTGTGCTCTCGGTATTGGAGGGACACGGCAACACATACAAGTGACCAGGGGAAGACTCTTCGGAGGAGGGCCAACAAGCTGGCTACTCAGTAAGAGCCTGGAAGCTGAGTTGTATGGACACTAAAGAATCCACACTTTGACAGTACTGCCAAGGAGACAGAGAAAGTTCCAGGTACTGTGAGAAAGGTTCCTTTTCATCTTCAGTTACAAATTTAGTCTGTGGCAGAGACTTTTGCAAAGCTTCCGGATCATATTGTTGGCTGCTAGATCTCTGGCTAGAGGTTTATCCAGCATTGAAGCACCCAGCTGTGAGTGGCTACTCTCTGGGTTGATTAGAGACATTCAGTGGATGTCAGCAGTTCAAAGTGCCTGAGTTTCATCACCCGTGCCCTCTATTACCATCAGAGACTGTGTTATGTTGGATGTTACCACTGCAAAATAAAAACCTTTAAAAGGACTTTTATGTGTCAGCATCTGAAGTCGTTGGGTACTAACCCTGGGAACCCCTAGAAGTTCATCAACAAGCCATGAGGAGGTAGCTGGTAAGCCCAAAAGTCAAGGTCGCCCCTCAAGGGGTTATGGCCGCTACACTAATTATCAGGCTGGGGTACTGTCCAACTCCCCCCAGACACCCCATATGGGAGCAAACGGTGTCATAGGGGAGGGCAACACTCCTATCCTTCAATGTAACACTTCCTATAAAGAACAAAATAAAGTAATGCAGAAACAAGAAATACAATTAAATAAAAGTGTAAGTAACAAGAGACACCCGTGTCTCTGTTTTGTGGCGCAGAGTTTATTATAGCTGTGTTCGAGAGCTGCTTTTACCAACAAGAGACACCCGTTGGTGGAGGAGGCAGCATAATATGGTAGCCCTTATTACGTTGTCAATAAGAACATACTAAGGTAATCATACAGGGCACTTTTGTTCCAAAAGGATTGTATATATCTACATGACCAAAGGACGTGGTACAATGTGCCAGGTTCTCCACAATTCCGCCAGAAAAGGGCTGTTTGGGTGGGGTAAAACTTAGAAAGTTTGTAGGGAGTAAAGTAGCAAGGGTGTACAACCTTCTGGAAATGTTCCCAGTGGTTTACACATCGGGATGATGAGTATGTGGTGGAGATGGCTTTTTTCCAGCAGATATCTGAAAAGGTCCTGCCCAGGTTTTTTTTCCCCATTTAATAATAGTGGTAGTCTTGGAGAAGGATTCTTGGTCATTATAGAAGTTGTAAAATAAGGAAATTCCTCTTATCTGAGAAGTAGGTTCATGGAAGAATGTATATACCGAGGCTGGTATCTCTAAATATAAGGGGTGCTTCTGCAGAAAGGATAAAATTTGTAAATGGGGAAAATGTGCCAAGGGAGGAAGATTAAATTGGAGTGACAAATATTCAAAGTTGTGGAGGGAGGTCTCCTGATGTAGGTCTTTTAAAAGGATAAGGCCTTTTGTTGTCCAACGCTTTAGGTCAAGACAAGGTATGAAATGCTGGAGCACTGAATTCAGAGTAGGAATTTTGCAAAGTGACCCACTAGGTGAGGAGGAAAGAGGAAGCTCCAATCAAAGTTTAATGGAGACCTGGACTGTTGGGATAAGGGAGGTTGGTGCTGGGGCTCCCATTTTGGTAGCAATAAGTGCTAATTTAGGATCTTGTTGTGGAATAATAGTAGATTCCATGAGTGCCGATGATTTATGTTTGGAGGGGGTCTTCCAATATTTAATCTGGTCTATGATGATACAAGCTTTATAATAGGCCATAACATTAGCGACTTCCATTCCACCATGCCTTCTATGCTTTAGCATAATAGTGAGGGAGCACCCAGGAGTTTGTGGTTCCATATGTATTTTGTAAAACGTTTTTGAACCAAGGAGAGGAAGGTACGTGGCAGTTGGATTATTAGGGTGCAAAATAAATAAAGGAGTTTAGGAAAGATAAGCATTTTTAGGGTTGCTATTCTCCCTGCTGTTGACAGTTCTTTGGTTCCTAGATTGGATAACTGTTGGGGTAGTGATTCCAGAAAGAGCTTAAAGTTGTGTTTATAAAGTTGTGAGGTATGTGAAGTCAATTGAATTCCCAAAAAGGACATAGAGTGAGGAGACCAACCAAAGGGGAATTTTTTGGTTAAATATGCCTGCACAAAGGTAGGGACATTGATACCTAAGATTTGTGACTTTGTGGCGTTTAATTTATAATATTATATGGCACTAAATTCATTTAGGAGTTTTTGTGTCTCAGGTAACAACGTCTTAGAATTGGAAATCATGAGCATGACAACGTCTGCAAAGAGACATATTTTATGTTCTTTACCAGCTATAGAGAGGTCTACAATGCTAGTGTGGGACCTGATGCTCTCCACCAATGGTTCCATGAGGAGTGTAAAAATGATTGTCGATAAGGGGCACCCGTGTCTCATACTATTGGTTATGTGTATCGGTTTGGAGGTAATCCCTGAAGTAAGAATAATAGTTGAGGGGGTGGATTAGAGGGATAGGATAGCTGTCTGTAGCCAACCCATTGTTCCAAAGGCATTGAGTAACGTCTGGAGGTATCCCCCGTGGACTCTGTTGAACGCCTTCTCCACATACAAAGAGAGAAGCAGAGAGAGCATTCGAGAGGGTCCAGCCTGTGAGATTAGGTTGATAAGGCGTATAGTACCATCAGGGGCTTGGTGGCCGGGGACAAAGCCCACTTGGTCCATGTAGATGAGGAGTCGCAGAATTTTCTGTAGTCGAAGTGCTAAGAGTTTGGCAAATAATTTTACTTCTGTATTGAGAAGGGATATGGGTCTATAGTTTGCAGGACTCGTAGTATCTTTGTTAGGTTTTGGAATTGTCACTATCAAAGCTCTCATTATTTCAGGTGGAAAGGTGTCGGACGATGAAGCAAGATTGAAGTTGGCTCTCAGGAAGGTTAGGGAGTTTCACTTTACGTAAAAACACATAAATAAGTGCAGGTGATGGTTGAGGGGTGGAGGTGTCATTACGAAGGTCATAGAGGGACTGGTAATAATCTGCAAAATGATTGGCTATATCTTTTGGATAGGGATGAGCCCGTTTGACTTGAATATCAGGTGTTCATTTGCTCGAAAACGAACCGAACATATGGGGCGTTTGCGGCAAATTTGTACACCGTGGACCGCCCCATAATGCACTGCAAGATCACAGTGCATTGACGTCTGATGATTGGCCAAAGCATGCACCTAACCTGCATGCTTTTGCCAATCACAGCGCACTCTGCTGCGAGAGCCATAATTGGCCAAAGGCAGGGTGCCTTTGGCCAATCATGACTCAGGGGGACTAAGTCCACGCCCCACACTATATAAGGCTGTTTACATAGCTGCCGTGTATAGTGTGTGGACAGAGATTGATTGAGCTAGATTAGGCAGGCAGGTTAGTTAGTGGCGTGCAGGCAGTGTATTTAATATATATATATATATATATATATATATATATATATATATATATATATATATATATATATTTATGCTTTTATTTCATATGTAATTGTTGGCACCTTTATATATATATATATATACTCTGCATTTAGTGTAGACTAGATATTCAGTGCAGGCAGTGTAGTATATATAACACATTGAAGTGGTTAAGGGGAACACCGCGCCAACAATTTTTAAAAAATGGCGTGGGGGTCCCCCCAAAATCCATACCAGGCGCTTATCCAAGCATGCAGCCTAGCAGACCACAAGAAAAGACTTCGCCTCCTGAACCATACCAGGCCACATGCTCTCAACATGGGGACAAGGGCCTCATCCCCACAACCTTTGCCCGGAGGTTGTGGGGGTCTGCAGGTGGGGGGCTTATTAGAATCTGGAAACCCTCTTTAACAGGATCCCCATGGGAATGGGTATTGGGTATATTGTACCCCTACCCATTCACCAAAAAAGTGTAAAAAAAAAAATGAAAAACAACAGGAGACAATTTTTTTTAATTTTGACAAAAAAAAAAGGTGTCCTGCGATGTCCATCCATCTTTAATCATGGTACCGGCGGACCTGAAAAATAGAAAAAAAATTGGAGGCATCCTGACAACTGCTGTCTCTTGGCTGTGACAGCTGTTATATAGGCAAGGGTGATGTAACGGGTGATTCCGCCCTCCTCTGACATCAGGTGACATCATGTGACATTAGAGGGTGGCGGGGGTCACCCGTTTACGTCACTGGGTGGCCCCACCCTTGCCTATATAACAGCTGTCACAGCCAAGAGACAGCAGTCAGCGGGATGCCTCCCATTGAGGTGGAGCTTTTTCTTTCTATTTTGCGGGTCTGTTGGCCCGGGTAGAAGAAGCCAGCCCAGGAATTAGAAGATTTGCAGCAGGCCCAGTGCTCAGAGGTGCGCAGCACACGCACGCAATGTCATTATGTGTTGCGCCACGTGCCTCTGCGCACTGGGCCTGCTGCAAATCTTCTAGTTCTACAATCCCAGATAGGGCAAAGGCCGCTGCCTCCCTCCGAGTCCCTCCCGCACCTTGGCAAACAGTGCCCGGAATGGCGGAGGAGGAGAGGACACCCCAGCCAGCCACAGCAGGGCCAGGATGCTAGCCAGCCACCCACACGGGTGACCCACCCACAGCAGGGCCAGGGTGCCAGCCAGCCACCCACAGTGACCCACCTACAACAGGGCAAGTGTGCCAGCAACCCATGGTGACCCACCCACACCAGGGCCAGGGTGCCAGCCAGCCACAGTGACAAACCCACACCAGAGAGCCAGCCAGTCACAGCAGGGTGCCATCCAGCCACCCACAGTAGCCAGCCACCCACAGTAGCCAGCCACAGAGGACGTGGGAGCCAGCCACAGAGGATGCAGGAGTGAGCCACATAGGACACAGGAGCCAGCCAGCCACAGAGGATGCGGGAACCAGCCACAGCTCACAACCCTTGCCTGGTGGTTGTGGGGGTCTGCGGGCAGGGGGCTTATCGGAATCTGGAAGCCCCCTTTAACAAGGAGACCCCCAGATCCCGGTCCCCCCTGTGTGAAATGGTAAAGGGGTACAAATGTACCCCTACCATTTCAAAAACAATTGTGAATTGTGGGTCCTCTTGTTAAAGGGGGCTTCCAGATTCCGATAAGCCCCCCGCCCACAGACCCCCACAACCACCGGGCAAGGGTTGTGGGGCTGAGACCCTACTCCCCATCAACACAGGGACAAGGTGCTTTTGTGGGCTACCCTAAAGCACCCTCCCAATGTTGAGGGCATGTGGCCTGGTACGGTTCAGGAGGGGGGACGCTCTTTCATCCCCCCTCTTTTCCTGCGGCCTGCCAGGTTGCGTGCTCGGATAAGGGTCTGGTATGGATTTTGAGGGGGACCCCCACGCCATTTTTTTAAATTTTGGTGCGGGGTTCCCCTTAATTGTCATTTCGGAACCCTTTGGGTCCAGAGACCCCAAATTTTGGCTGCAGCTAGGGGGCATCTAACTACCAAGTTTGAAGTTTGGGGGACCTATGGCTGCAAATGGGCACAGTGAGGCATGCAAATGGGCACAGTGAGGCTGCAAATGGGCACAGTGAGGGCATTGTTGACCCTCTTTTACACTTACAGTAGCTGCGCATTTCTCACCCTAGGCTTATACTCGAGTCAATAAGTTTTCCCAGTTTTCTGTGATAAAATAAAATAAGGTGCCTCGGCTTATATTTGGGTCGGCTTACTATACTCCAGTATATACGGTAATAAAATATTTACAAAAATGTGAGATACTGTATCTATATATATAGATATATATATATCTATATATATAGATATACTAGATAGATAGATAGATAGATAGATAGATAGATAGATATATCTATATCTATATCTATATCTATATATATATATATATATATATATATATGTGGGATTTGATAATACTTGTAGAAACGATATACTACTACAATCTAGATATTATCTCATCTCTATGCATTAACATTGTTTAGTCTCTGTAGATTAGTCAGTCTGTTAAAACTATGAGCGCATGCTACGTTTAATATCACAATAATACGAGGTTAGCTATGAAACCAAGCACACGGCTTCATAATAATCAAATCTTGTTTATTTCCCAAGGAAATGCGAAAGCTAACGTGTATCAAAAGGGGGTTACACAATTACACAACATACAGCAAGGCTACAGTACAATGATATAATATACAGTTAAAATACAATATAATGATCTACTTATCGTGGTGACCCTTCGCAGCTGAGCTCCAGATGGAATTAAGAGAATCAGTTGTGTGTGCAAACCCTTTTTGTCAATCACACCTCAATCACAGCACCTCCCACTGCCCGCCCACCTGCCCAGCTGGTATACGCCTTCATGTATTCTGCTTGTACTGCCAGAAGTGGTCTCTGGGGGGCAGCGTCTGTCCAGAATTGCACTTAATCCGACTGCTGTCTAATCTTGGAATTGCGATCTCCGACAGCCCATAATTAGTCTTTGTGTAGCCCAGACAGATAGGAGCCGCCATTCATCACATACAATAGCCTTAGACTCATGACAATATGAGGTGTAACTGGTTACATTCCAGTAAAGGGGGGGGGGGGTGTATCTTGTATTGAATCCAACATATGCCGCTTTGCGCCTCAACAGGCGCATAACACCCTTCTTCCGACCCAGCACCTATTGAACAGTCCATAACTGTTTCCTCCCTGACATGCGTTTCCAAATCAGTACCCATAGAACAGTCCTTGACTTTCTTAACGCGCTGTGGTTTTCAACCTGTGCAGCAACAGCTCCTATGGAACAGTCCATAATGGTCTTATCGTGTCATGCTTTCCAACACTCTCCGCTTTGCCACTTAGTGATACACCACCATCCTTCATCAGTGACAGCTTCCATGTCACCCTTCTGTGTCTTTGGTATCTTCAGGACGAGATGCAGTACAGGCAAGGGGTGCTCATTCACTCACCATTCACCATCACACATTCAGGGTAACACATCACCCAGCTTTCCAACACAGAGTCTCGAGGAGGGCCTTTTGCCCATGTTACTAGCCTAAAATACACCTTTATCACACTACACCATAACATAAATCAACCCACTACCATAATATATACATATATACATTTGACCCCTCAACTCGCGTATCCCGCTCCCAACCTCCTATAATTCTTTGCTGAAAATATGGGCCGGGATTAGGCAGGTTTGTTCACAATGGCCTTCCCTACCGCAATTCCGGCACGTCAGTGGTATTTCAGGGCTCAGGGCTGGCAGCAAAGCCTCTACCGTATATGAAGAGACCTTACCGTCAATTCGTCCCTCCACTTGCATAGATAGATGCGAGACCTTCTTATATAAATGTCTAGTCCAACAACACATACCAATTTGAACCAATGACGAAACTGCAGCAATAATGAGTAACACCACAACGGGATGTATCAAATAATTCAAAATGCTGTTGGCCTTACTGGAATGTCCAAATATTACCTCCCACCAAGACCCTCCCACATCATTTTCTAATTGATGCACTACCTCCTTTATTTCATTTTGATTATGGTATATGGCTATAGTAGCATTAGCTCTCTCTTGCTGCAGCATCTTCATAAGGCTCTCATCTCTATCCCAATCTGCTAACCACTCCTGTATCTTCCTTCCCATACCAAGGTTCAGGGCTCTCAGATTAACAGGGAGGTTCTGGTTGACATCCACAGACAGATTGGCAATATGCGGTATCACATACTTCCATTCCTGTGTCTGGATTTCAGAAACATCGCCAAAGGTACACCACGCTCCTCTTGCTATTGTCAGGTTCACAGAACATCCTATCTCCATGACTAATGTTATATTAGTATCCTTTAGGACAAAGAAACAAACTCTCCCATGTCCCAAATAATACCCCGGTGTTCCCTTCCCGGCAATGTTCTCCCCATCCAGTACACAGAGTGACGCATCCTCCCAACATTTCTCCTTTACTACCGTGTATTGGCCTGGCATACAAAGGATGTCATGGTCATGCCTCTGACAGAGGGAAATATCAACCTGCCTCCAGCTCCCATTCTCTCTGATCACATGTGGGTAATTTAGCCTCAGATGCAACAAAGTAGAATCCCCAGTCAGTAAGCCCATTGATATCACCGAATACACAGATTGAGTCTGCACTTCTGTATATGGGATCAACGAGGAAGCATAACATCTTTCATAATCCAAATTCGTACATCCCATCCAGGCATTTGACCACCAACTTGGATTAGTGTAAGAGATGTGCTTTGGTAAAATCTTACTGAGCTGTGATGCTAATTCATAAGGCCACTTCCCCCCATACAGGGACTGTACAATCAGTTTGATGTTGGTTGATAGTTCCGCCTGTCCCTGAGTGCATGCCAGAGCCCATGACATATTTTTGCCCTGTATCACCACATTATCCACCAACCTCTTAAAATGGCGTATAAAATCTTGAGCTACTTTTACCTGGGTATTTATGTGACGTTGTTGAATATTATCAAGAATGTCATTGATCTCTCTCTGAGCAACAAAGCCCCGTTTACTGTCTGAAGCTATGGCTGAGAGTTTGTTCCTCAGGAGATCGATGTCCACTCCATTAATAACACCCATCCCAGTTCCTATTCCCCCTAATATAGTGCTGAATACATCCCTCCTCTTTCGGTTACTCCTCAGAAATAAGCGTCCTTCATGGACCTCATTCTGTGTCCGCCCATCTCTGGGAGAAAGCCATTGATATACTGACCGTACTTGATTTAGTGTATATTCAGCACATATAGGGTAATAGGATTTTACCAACCATTGCGAGACATTGAAGTGCCATGTGGTGAAAGCATACTGTACCCTGGTAGCCAGCGTTTGTGACGAGCTTAGATCTATTTGTAGTGGTTCCCCCTTCTCTAACGGAGTATGTTCCTGTGTGTAGCCACTGGCATCACCTATGCAGGGTTTTAACCTCTCCGGTGAGACATCAACTAGGCGTATCTCTCCCAGGTCCATCTCTGGTGTCCCACATGTCCAGTAACCAAGAGCTTCTCTGTAGGACTGATAGGACCGAGATACTGCCGCCACAAGGAAATTTTCACCCCATTGATGTGTCATCTGGAGCTCCCGAGTTTGGCCAACAGACACCTTACTGTGCCTAAGTGTCAGCCTCCTGGGTCTCTGCGCCCTATTACTTTGGTCATGCCAATATATGCCACACATAAAAACATACTTCCCTTCCTTCAATTCTTCACCAAAAACCCCATATCCCACGTCCCTTGCTTCCCAAGGTTTGGATAGATTGGATTGTTTTCCTAACCAATAACCAGTTTCATTCATATATATAGTTACATCTACAAACGGCTGGAGAGATTCCGGTATGATATTTTGCAAATTTTGCTTGTACGCCCGCCCTTGCGATGTTGAGTTAGGATTAAATCGTCCAAAAGCAAAGGAAACTTTGTATTGCAAATTGCCATGGTGACCCCATTGGTACGTGTCCGGTAATTTAGGATTCTTTGATATAATCCTGACCTTTCTCCTTCTTTCATCTCCCCCCTGCATCCCCTTCTGACCTAACAAGTTCAACATTGATGATATAATTGAAGTGGATGCATGGTCTTCCTCAGGATTCTCCCTTTCCACATCATCCCCTGAATATTCGTCAGAATCAATTTGAGATGTTACATGGCTCAGATGGATCGCCAACACGACAAGTATGATCCTTCCATCCATTCTCCAGAGATTTTGCCAATCTTTGCTCCACCAGGACTCTGGAAAACAAGAACAAGAGCGGAATCAATTCTTATCAGCAATACCTTTTACATTGATCAGCATGAACCCATTTCTCTATCTCCCTCTTTTTCATGCCCTTTGCACCCTTGTTATCTATGAGCCGCTTTACTTTGACCACCTGATCACTAAGGGTCATAGTGACTGTGAACGGTCCCGTCCAGTTTGCGTCCCATGAAGACTTGGAAACAAAGTTCTTTACCATAACCCTGTCTCCAATCTTCAAGCTAACGGGAGGCTTTAAAGGCTGCTCCTTCTCTTTAGGTGCCATGTTACTTGCAGCAAATTGCAAATACCTCTGTACCTGTTCTTGCAGTTGGACCAGAAATCGGTCCCTTTCAGCACTCTCTCTCAAGGGGGTACTAAGTATTGGGTCTGCTGGATGGCTGAGGTTCATCATTCTCCCCGTCATTAACTGATATGGGGTTAATGATGTACCTTTCGCTGTAGATCCTCGTACGGCCATCAGGATTGAAGGCAGATGAATCAGCCAGTTCTTTCCTGATTGCAGTACCATCTTTTTAAGCCTCTCTTTCAGTGTTCGATTCATCCTCTCAACCATCCCCGCCGATTGTGGATGGTATGGAACATGGAATCTCTGTTCTACTCCCAGCAGCTCACAAATATTTTTCATGACCCTGCCGGTAAAGTGAGTCCCCCTATCGGACTCCAGGACTTTGGGGAACCCCCATCTTGAAAAGACTTCGGTCCACAAAGCTCTAGCCGTGGCAGTGGCAGAGTCCTTTCTTAGGGGCAGACCCTCTACCCATTTCGAAAAAACCTCCACCACCACGAGTAGATATCTGTATCCCCCAGGGGCACTCTGTAACGGACCAACAAAGTCAATCTGTAGGTTTTCCCAGGGTCCATTGGCTACCGGTACCCTTGCTAATATTGGCTTCTGTCCCTTTGGCCTAGGGTTCATTTGTGCACATATTAAGCATTCCTGCACTACCTGTGAGATTGTGTTTCCCATTGTCTCCCACCAGTATCTAGCTTGCACAAATTTCAAGGTACCCTGAACGCCCATGTGGCCTGTTAACCTGTGATTTTCCAGGGCTAAATCTTTTTGATGCTGGGAGGGCACTACAAACCTTCGTCCTTCTGAAGTTTCTTTTAACAGTAGATCGTCTTCTAATACATAATTTTGGGGAGCATCTGCCGCTTTTGTTCTAAGCTGCTTTTTGATTGAGCTCAAGGCCTCATCCTTATTTTGTTCACCTGCTAAGCATGGGGTAGGCATCCTTAGCACCGGCAGGAGTTCATGTGAACCTGCTTTCACCTCCTGCTCCTCAGAATTATGTTCCTCCCAGGCCTGCCTCCCTTCAGTATCATAGGGTGTCCATTTGGCCCCTATCAGGGCTGCCTCTTTTGCCAGCTCATCTGCCTTGTTGTTGCCCACAGTAACCTCCTCTCCACCTCTTTGGTGTGCTCTCACCTTAATGATAGCAACTCTCTGAGGTTCCCCATTTGCTCTTTCCCATATATCTCTTAGCACCGCACTATGTACCAAGTCCTTCCCAGAGGCATCACTGAAGCCCCTTGACTGCCACAAAGGCATGTATTCAGTCAGAGACCTTGTTACATAGGCGCTGTCAGAGAATATGGTTATGGGACCTGAACTGAAATGAGTGATGGCCTCTCTCACTGCCTCCAGTTCAGCTCTTTGGGCAGAAAAGCTTCGAGGGCATTTGGTCATGATTTTCTCATTGGTCTGGGGGCACCACAGGGCATACCCTGTGTGAAAACTTCCTTCATCCCAGTACCTTGATCCATCCACCCAGATTTTAAGGTCTCCAGTACCTGATGCTAACCTAAATACCTCCTGTGTTCTGGTCCGATGTACTTCCCCACAGTCATGCTGCTCCCCCTCATATTGCATCAATTGTGGGAGAGTGTAGTTGGCATTGTGGGTCACAGCCAGATTCCTGGGTGTTAAATCCACTAGCCATCTGGCTACCCTTTGGGAGGATACTCCACTGAGGGTACGTTCCAAAAGCATTTTAATTGGAGAATGGGGTGTCTGCAGAATGATTTTACCAAACCCCACAACATGCTCTGTGGCGAGAACCGCCCAGTGCGCTGCCAAAAGGTTCCTGACACATTCATCAAATCCCCTCTCTACCGGGCTTAGTACCCTGGACCAGTATCCCACCGGTACCCATTTGCCCTGCCTCTCCTGCAGCAACACCGCTGTTATTGCTACCGCAGAGGCATACACCTGTAGTGCAAAGGGCAAATCGGCATTCGGATTGCTCAAGGCCGGGGCCTGCATCAGACTCACCTTTAGCTTGGTGAAAGCTTGTTCATGCTCTCCTAACCAGTCTAAGGGGTCTGTTTACTTCTTGTCTCCTTTTAGAAAGTCATACAGGGGTCTTGCCTTTTCTGCAAAGCCTTCAATGAAGTCCCTGCAGAAACCGACCATTCCCAGGAATTGTCTCAACGCAGTTTTAGTGATTGGTCTTGGTAATTTCCTGATAGTTTCACATTTGTTTGGATCTGGAGTTCTTCCCCCCTGTGAAACTATCACACCCAAGAAACATACTGAATCCTTCATCAATTGTGCCTTTTTGGGGTTTAATTTCAGACCTGCATTCTCAATTAGTGTCAGGAGTTCCTCCAGCAGAGCATAATGCTGCTCTTTTGTCTCTGTTTGAAGCAAAATGTCGTCCACGTACTGAATGATGCATTCTGGCTCAGAAAATGTCTTCAGAATGTCCACCATACAGATGTGGAAGTATGTAGAGCTGGATTTGAACCCCTGAGCTAAACGACAGAATGCATATTGTTTTCCCTGAAACGTGAAGGCTAGCTTGTATTGGCTATCCTCGTGCACGGGAATTGAAAAATAGCCATTTGATATGTCAATTGATGAATACACCTTTGCCGAAGGCTTCAGTGCTGTCATCATGTCTGGCATTTTAGCAACTACATTTGTAATAGATGGGGTGCATCTGTTTAGCGCACGGAAATCTACAGTGGGCCTCCACCCCCCTTCCTTCTTCACTGGCCAGAGGGCTGCATTTGTTTTAGATTGGCATTCTTTAATTACATTTTGTGCCAACAAATTCCTCACTGTGCTCTCTATGTATGGGATAGATTCGGGCGGAATTTTATACTGACGCTGAGGTGGCGGATCAGGGCCCTCAATTTTAACAATCATGTTTGAAACTCTACCACATTGCGCTTTAGACGTTGCCCACACTTTGTTATGTTGCCACAAGATTTTAGCCAATATTTGGTCCTCTGTTTTCAATATTGCCTGCGGGTCAAGGATTTCATCGGTTTTAACTGATGCAACCTCCCAGCTGTCCATGACCATGTGTGCCTTGCCTTTGTATCTAGACCCTTTCCACAGTACCCAATTACATAGATCAAGAATCAGTCCATGTGCCCCCATGACATCAGAGCCCAAAATAGTGCCCTCGTGCGTTGGGGAAAGAAACAAACTGTGTTCCACACATAACCTCTCTATTTCTATGTTCACAGGTATTGATTGCTCAGAAGGTACTAGTTGTCCCCCGAATCCTCTAAGGTAAATTTGTCTCCCAGCAGGATCCTTTTGAAGTTCAATATTTGTTATGCTGACAGCCGCCCCCGTATCCAAAAGTACATTTGTGCGATGGCCCCCTATCGCCCCTCGGATACGTGGTCTGCCGCTTTTGTCCCTATCCAGTTGACATACTAGGGACAACACTGGGGCCTGACATCCCTATGGTTTAAAATAAGGATTAGTTGGGGGAGGGATTTTATATTCCTCGTGGTTTTCTTTAAACCCTTTTCCTAACCTTTGCAATTCCCTCAAAAGTGGACCATATAATGTAGCATCAGGTGCCTCGTTCGGCTCCGTTGCTACCTTATCTGGTCCAGGTTTTCGCTGTTCCTTCTTATGCCAAGGCTTCTTCTCACCCATGCTCCTCCTAGGCAATTTACAGTCCTTGATTACATGGCCTGTATTCCCACATCTATAACACTTGCCTGTAAATCTCACTGTACCTTCGCTTTTAACTATCTCCGCAACTCTTTTGTGGGGCCTATTGTCTTGATCTGTCTCCCGAACCCAGTCCCTTAATATGTTTATAAAGGTCTGGTACGAGGTGGCGTTCCTCAGTGCAATTCTGGTATGGTAATCAATACATATGCACTTATTAGCCATAGAACACAGAAAACTACTATCATCAGGAGACATATCAGGACAATTATATGTGGCTTTATAAATGGCGAAGTATTCACTGCAAAAAAGTATTGGATCAATTCCCCTCCTAAATTTTGTATTTTCTAGGGCGTCTGAACCCCTAGTATCTCTTCCTCCCATTATGCGCTGCATTTCCCTCATTCTATCTGCCGAGTTCCCCCAATTTGAGTTTAACTCGGGAGATAGACCTCTATGATTCCCAACTGGTGGTTGCAGTTTTTCACACAGTTGCAATGGAAGCCATGCGCGGAGGAGTGCGCATGCATCCCTATTGTTCAAAATGTACTGTGTCACTACAGCCTCCAGCCTGTTTGAGAGACTAATGGGTGAAGCGCTAGTGTCAAACTTTCCCAAAATCTGGCACAGATTTGTGCGATCTTGTATGGAGAGTGTTGTGGTTTGGGTGCTACCCTCCCTTTTTATAATTCCTAATCCTTGCCCAGTTCTGTCTAGCACAGGAGTGAAGAGACTTGGGGCCTCTTCAGGACTGTCAGCCGCACAGACTGGTTGCTGTTCGATCGGCATCCTTTCTCTTTGCTCCTGTGTCACACCTGAATGTGTGTCCTTGTTAGCACAGCAATGGCTGTGCACATTCTCCATTGCCCATGCTCTCAAAGACACAATGGTATTATCTTTTTGGGCTAGCTGAATTTTACATTCCTGTAACTCTGTCTTAAGTTTTTCTATCGCATTTTCATTCCCCGCCTCTTTATTTTCTAGCGCTGCGATAGACTGTTCTCTCAACATACATGATTCCTTCCATTCATCCAATCCCTGTTCTAACAAACCATTCTCAGTCACCAATTGTTCAATCTCATACCTCATGTCATCACACTCACAAACATTTGCGTCCGCATTCGCAGCTATAGCTGAAATATCCTTACTCACATTTTCTATCTGTCCTATTAATTCTGCTCTATCCTTATACCATTCAACCTCCTTCCGTTCAGCAATATCTCTCATTTTTACTAGCATTCTCACCAAATTTGCCAATCTCTGTTTCCTGCCTTTTTTTGAATTTTTTTTTAAATGGTATGGCATCATTATAAGTACTGCAATGCTTCAACAGGTCACAAAACTGATGTGTTAATGCATTCGGAGACACTAAACAATCAAATTGAATACACGCATGTTTCCTAAGAAACTCTTCAAGGATATCCATTGACATGCTAATCTGCAACTAGCTACACTGAACAGTTGTTAAGACAATACACACACAGATGAACAAACAGATAAGCAACCCCCCACAAGCTGCTCAAAGTCTAGTTTTTCACCTCTAGTCCCACACAGAAGACCAAAAAACACAAACACAAAAAACAAAAAAAAATACAAAAAATCCGTTTAAACTACGAACTTTTCCAGAAAAGACACTCTTAATGCTGTCTGCTCTTAAAATGCAGGCCACAGTGAACTCCTATTGGAACTGAGAGCTATCACACTCACATGGGTAAAAAAAAAACTAAAAAATATAAAAAAAAAAAAAATTAAAATAATTCCCACTTTTTTTCCTCAGCGCTGTGTGGTTTGTCCTGTCAATTTATCGATTATATAATATAACCCAAGGGGTGATCATCCCCTTTTACTCGCCAGTCACAATGACCGGTTACCTGGCCAAACTTACAAACATTTAACATACATACATATATCAGCCACAGCTCTCACCAGGTTCTACGCGTCCGCTTCACCGATGAGATCTTTCACAGAATTTTCATGACCATCCAAGCGTGGTTTCAGAATTCGCGAGCCAGCGCCAATCTTGTCCACACTAGAGACGATTTTCCGTTCTGGATGTTTGAGGGTTTGTGTTAATGAGACTCGAAACAAAGAAAAATGCCTTAGGTTTGTGAATCCAATGCAGAAAAAAAACGATATTCTGTTTGTCTCAATCTATGGGTGCCAAATGTGGGATTTGATAATAATTGTAGAAAACGATATACTACTACAATCTAGATATTATCTCATCTCTATGCATTAACTTTGTTTAGTCTCTGTAGATTAGTCAGTCTGTTAAAACTATGAGCGCATGCTACGTTTAATATCACAATAATACGAGGTTAGCTATGAAACCAAGCACACGGCTTCATAATAATCAAATCTTGTTTATTTCCCAAGGAAATGCGAAAGCTAACGTGTATCAAAAGGGGGTTACACAATTACACAACATACAGCAAGGCTACAGTACAATGATATAATATACAGGTAAAATACAATATAATGATCTACTTATCGTGGTGACCCTTCGCAGCTGAGCTCCAGATGGAGTTAAGAGGATCAGTTGTGTGTGCAAACCCTTTTTGTCAATCACACCTCAATCACAGCACCTCCCACTGCCCGCCCACCTGCCCAGCTGGTATACGCCTTCATGTATTCTGCTTGTACTGCCAGAAGTGGTCTCTGGGGGGCAGCGTCTGTCCAGAATTGCACTTAATCCGACTGCTGTCTAATCTTGGAATTGCGATCTCCGACAGCCCATAATTAGTCTTTGTGTAGCCCAGACAGATAGGAGCCGCCATTCATCACATACAATAGCCTTAGACTCATGACAATATGAGGTGTAACTGGTTACATTCCAGTAAACGGGGGGGGGTGTATCTTGTATTGAATCCAACACCCACCCCTATTTACTCCGTGCCCCTCTCCTGCCATACCACCCACCCCTATTCACTCCGTGCTCCTCTCCTGCACATACCACCAATCCCTATTCACTCTGTGCCCCCCTCCTGTGCATACCACCAATCCCTATTCACTCCGCGCCCCCCTCCTGCGCATACCACCCATCCCTATTCACTCCGTGCCCCCCTACTGCACATACCACCCATCCCTATTCACTCCGTGCCCCCCTCCTGCACATACCACCCATCCCTATTCACTCCGTGCCCCCCTCCTGCACATACCATCCACCCCTATTCACTCCGTGCCCCCCTCCTGCGTATACCACCCACCCCGATTCACTCCGTGCCCCCCTCCTGCGCATACCACCTACCCCTATTCACTCCGTGCCCCCCTCCTGCACATACCACCCATCCCTATTCACTCCGTGCCCCCCTCCTGCACATACCATCCACCCCTATTCACTCCGTGCCCCCCCCTCCTGCGCATACCACCCACCCCTATTCACTCCGTGCCCCCCTCCTGCGCATACCACCTACCCCTATTCACTCCGTGCCCCCCTCCTGCACATACCACCCCCCCTATTCACCTTGAGGGAGAGCATCTCACTACAGCAGCTGCTTGTATGGGTGGGATGTATACTGCGCCAATCCTTGCTGACCCTCCTCTCCTATTCATCCCATCTGATTGGCGAAGTACCCATCCCACCCACACAAGCGGCAGCAGGAATAAGATGCTCGGCCTCTGGGTTCTTCCTTAACCCCTGCAAAGGGTGTAAATGTGGGGCCTCGTGTCTAAATTGTGCCTAAGGCCTCACAAAGCCTAGAGCCGCCTCTGTTAAATCCACAAGCTGTTGTCCTAATAAATCTTATAAGGTGCCACAAATTCTTGTGGATATATATATATATATATATATATATATATATATATACTGTATATACACAGTACAATATATATAATAAACATTTACATAACAAAGTGGGATAGTATTTCCAATCAGAAATGCATACACATTTAGATATGTTTATTTGTAAACCTTAAGAACCATTCTTTTTAGTTTATATGCCTTCTTCTAAGTACCTGTGTAAAAAGATAGCATCTGCAAATTGAGACAATAACTAATTGTCATTCTAAAGCACAGTTTAATTTCAGGCATACTCACAGCACATGCAAAATTCTTTCACTATCAAAATATCTTCTTTAGTAATTGTGGAACAAATTTAAACAGCTCTCTTTCAGAACCCTTCTTTAAGTATTCTCCATCTATTAAACAGATGGCAGCTAAGATTGTAAACATATTTGCTACATATTGAATAGGTTGTTTCTGGCATAATACTAATTAACAAATAAAATGACTGACTTTCTGAATCACATTATAGATAAAGAACACTATGTTTTCCTTTGGTGGTTTTTACTTTGACAACAGTGTGCTAAATAAGACATGGAAGCTGCTTAAACGGTATGCTGTAAAATGGAAGCAACATATTTTATTATTTTGAAAAAAAACAATGGGGGTTATTTACGGAAGGCAAATCCACTTTGCGCTGAAAGTGCACTTGCTCTAAATCTAAAGCCCCATACACACGCTCGGACAATCCGCGGACCAGGTCAGTCGGACTTTGTCCGACGTACTTTGTCCGATGTTGGCGTTGCGTACACACGGTCGGACTACGTTGTCGGAATATCCGGTCCGGAAGAACGTCGTGACGTAAGTCGTCGTCCACGAGATTACAAAAGGGAAGTTCAGCACCACGTCAGGCACCCGTTGGGCTCCTTCTGCTGATCCCGTGTTTATCGAGAGTTAGTGGAAGTTTGGTGACTTAAGATTCGCGCTTCTCATTTTTCTGACTCAGATCGTTACTGCTCTTCAGTTTGTGCTTGTCGTGCGTATCTGTTTATTAGTGCGTGTAGTCAGTTCGCATTTGTTGGTCATTGCGGCCTATATCTTGATATAGGACGCTTTGATTTGCACTGCTTATTGTCTGCTCGTTGCTGGTATTCACTTCGTTCTTTCAGGCCTTGCTGTTTATCGGTGCTTTCTGTTTGTCCGTTCTGACCAGCCGACCTTTTGTGACCTTCTGAGCGATGTTTCCCGTGCGTACTCGTCGCCGAGTTCGTGCTGTACGCGGAATTGGTGTCGGGCTTTTAGCTTTGACCCAAGACCCGTCCATGAACAGAGTGACGAGGAGTATGTGGACCAAGAATTGGTTGCTTCAGCGTGACCAGTTCTCGCACATGCCTTTGCTTCGTGAGATCCGGGAGAATAATCCTGATGATTTCAGGAACTTTCTCAGGATGACGGACCCCGATTTTCACCGTCTTTTGGCTTTGCTGACCCCCTTTATCAGCCGGCAGGATACCTGCATGAGACAAGCCATTACTCCGGAGCAGAGGCTTGTTGCCACGTTGAGGTACTTGGCGACAGGGAGAAGTCTTCAGGATTTGAAGTTCTCTTCAGGTATCTCTCCCCAGGCCCTGGGAATCATTATTCCAGAGACCTGTTCTGCCATCATTCAGGTCCTGCAGGAGGACTATATTAAGGTAACATTTCTACTTTACTATTCCCTTCTATGTATGCTCTGTTTGCTAATGACTTGTATTTTTGACCTCCTTCCCTAATTACCATGATTGCAATATGTTCTAATATGCTGTGCCCCTTTTCTCCTTCATGCATTTTTCCCTTCACTTACCTCACCAGCATGCTCTTCTGCCCCAATAGACACCTATGGCCTAGTCACTTAAGCAATGTCTTTTGTCTGCTGCATAGTATTGTTTGCCCCAAAACACCCCCTAAAATATGCACAAATGTTTGCTGTGTGGTTTACTTCATGTAGAGCCCCCTTTTTTTGTTCTTTTGGTGGGGGGGGGGGGGCAAACTCATTAGGAACCCCCTCCCCCAACTGCTCTGTCAGATGGTACCAATCCTTTATCTGCTGGCTTTCCCAAGGTCCATACACACTATATACCTACCTCTTTATAGTGCGCATCTTTAGGGATGAATTCAGCAAAGCATGTAGTGCAAGGGACTGCCTCCATACATTCCATTTCCTATTTTTTTGTCTTCTTTCCCTCCTATTAGCTTGCTTGGTAATTTAATAATGTCACACTGTGCCTGCCTTTTTTTGGGGGGGGGGGGGGGGTTGAAATGTTATTTTATATTTCCTGTGGCCTGCCAATAGTGTTAAGTACAGAGGGTCTGGCCAAACTAGCCCACATTATTGAGCCATTTGCCAATCAATGAAGTGCAGAGGGTTAGCTGTCCACCACCCCCCCCCCCCCAAAACCCCTAGTTATTGCCAATGGCCCATCAGAAGTGGGGGGATTGATGGGGGGGTGAGTAATCTGTGAAGGGGAGCCTCTACTTTTCTGTGCAAATACTTTCCAGCCTCCAATTTTAGACAATGCTCTTGTTCCAAGATGTTGATTGTCTAATCTGCTTGCAATGTTTAGGTGCAAAGTGACTAATTTTTTTTTCTTGTTTCACTCCACAGTTCCCTTCCACGCCACAGGAATGGCAGACTGTGGCCTCCCACTTTGCCAGCCGTTGGGACTTTCCTAACTGCGGAGGGGCAATTGATGGGAAACACGTCCGCATCGTCCCACCGCCCAACTCGGGGTCCTACTATTATAATTATAAAGGGTTTAATAGTGTAGTGATGTTGGCGGTGGTGTCGGCAACATACGAGTTTATGTATGTGGACGTGGGGATGAACGGCCGGATATCGGATGGTGGGGCCATTACGCACACGGAGTTCTACTGGCGTCTCCAAAGTGGCAGTCTGTGCTTGCCACCTCCAGAGGAGAATGCCGAAGGACTCCCCTTCGTCTTTGTCGCAGATGAAGCGTTTGCGTTGACTCCCCATGTGATGAGGCCGTTCCCGATGAGGACCCTCACCCCGGACCAGAGGGTCTTCAACTACAGGCTGTCCAGAGCCAGAAGAGTTGTGGAGAACGCTTTTGGCATCCTGGCCAGCCGCTTCCGCCTGTTCCTGACGGCATTTAACTTGGCGGAATACAAACTGAACCACATAGTTCTTGCCTGTTGCATATTGCACAACTTCCTCAAAAGACATAACAGGAACTATGTGGTGCCCGTTGGCCCAGATGTGGAGGGCCCTCCAAATGCCGAACTCACAGCCCTTCGAGTGGCACGTCCAGGCTTGCCCCCTCTAAATGCCCGTGTGGTCCGGGACCAATATATGCAGTACTTTGTGGGTAGGGGGGCCATTGCTCTGCCTGACGATGTGTGAGAGGCATTTTTTAATAAATCTGATATTTTAGCCAACCTATGATTTCATGTCATTTCAGTCTTCTTTTTAGCTTATTTTACTTTGACATTTTTTCCCTTTGCCTTCGACAGTGGGAATGCACTTTCTGGGCAAAAGGAGGTAACAGTCTCTTCTTCCCAAAAAGATTATTCTCATGTTGTGTGTTTGCTACCTAATCTTTGGTCTAGAGAAGGTTTGTACTGCATAACTGACACCCAAAATACTCCTTTTCATCACCAGGTCTGACATGTGTGTATTCTCCAAAATGCTGTGCTCCGTGTTTTCGTACAAAGCACTGTGGGTGTCATTTACATAAGTCAAATCCGCTATGCTCTACAAGTGCATTGAAAAAGTTCCCCGGGAAAGAAAATTGGAGTGCAAAGTGGATTTGCCTTTAGTAAATAACACCCATTGCCCCCCATATCCTTTTCATTTTACATACATAATGCATTGTGTTTTTTAAATAAGGAAGCCACACATTTAGAAAAATAAAAGTTTACTACCCAAGTGCGTTTACAATCTTCACGCCAAAACTGACAACATCTTGGTTATTTACAACATTGTTTACAAACATTCCGCAATTGGTAAAACCAGGCATGGAGCAAAACAGAACCTAGGAACTTGGAAAGTTCAACTTTGTAAAGTGAAGACAAGATCAGACATGACTATATGTTCAAAGTGTGTTTGATCTTGCCTTCATCACATGGGGGGGTCACCCCCGAAAAGTGGAAATTTGGAACATGCACACAATTTGGGACTGAAAATGGTCATTAGATGGTAAAACACATGCCTAGAAGCTTCAAAAGTGCCATTTTCCATCATGGGGATGAATGGACGTTTTTTGGGGGTGCAACCCCTTCACCACAACCACTTTCGTAGTTCGTAAAGTGTTTGCACCCCCAAAAAAACGTTGCCATTCATCCACCATGGTGGGAGCTAGCACATGTGGACACAATGTGTGCATGTTCCAAATTTCAGACAGTTTTTAAGTTGCAAATGTGTTCTGAAGCTGGCACAAATGTGTGTTAATTACTTGGTGCGTTTTCATATTTTTCCTAAAATATCAATGATGTTCTTCAATTTTTGTTGAACATCATTGATGTTTTGCTTTATGTAATCTAGATCTCTATTGCAGACCATTATCTCTCCGATGAGTACGTGGGCACTCTCTGTGGTAAAGTGCGATTTTTCTTCCACAACATCCACGTCACCTAAAAACCACAAACAAACAAAAATGGGGTGTTGGAAATGAGGCAGCCATACATGGATTAGCTTACCAGTAGCTGTGTTCTCCCACACTCACCTGTTGTGGTGACAATTTCTCCAAGTTCGATGATCTCTCCTTCCTCCTCCTCCTCCTCCTCTGCTTCTGCTCTTTCCCCTTTTTTGGTAGGTGTTGGTTTGGGGGTTTCCTCAGACGGCCCAAGTTTTCGCTCCCCTATGAGAATGTCCAAAAGGAAGATTTAGCAACACAAGCTATTGAGGGCAGAAATAGGAAATGACAAACATTGCTTGAAAGTGACGGACACTATTTTAGTTTGGCCAGTTACAAATGTCAACTACATGAATGAAGTCACTTTGTAAAGGTGCTAAACTGACTAGCTTTTTGGTAGAAGTTTGTGTGATGGAGACCCCCCTCTAGTATCCACTGGAGCACATGTGTGGAAAAGCATAATAAAAAGGGGGTTTGGGTGTCCCAGCACTAGTGCTCTAGAGTCCAGATGGGTAAACAGCTACTGAGTGACCTCTCCTTTACATTGAATAAATTGGCTTTACATTCTTGATGACATTTCTAGTGAGAACAAACTTCCTTTCCCCAAAAAAACACCAAACATCGTATTATAAGTGGCCGAACGATCGAGGTTGCGTACGATCGAATGCACACACACACGACCATGACAGTGGCAGAAAGATCGAGGCTGAGTACGATCGAATGCACAGACGAACCTGAAAGTGGCCATTTTGGAATGTACAACTTGGTAAAAATCAAAACACAATGGAGCAGTATGCAAGCAAGAAATCAAACACAAAACACAACTACTTACTTTTTTGAAGAATTCTCTTGATCTTTCTGTACTGATCGGCCTCCCTCAGTTTCAGGTCTGACCAGCGTTTCCTGAGTTGCTCCTTGGATCGTTGTACCCCAAAATTATTGTACAGCCTTCTCACAACTTTAGACATGATCTTGGCCTTGCGGACATTGGGGTTGAGGTAAGGCCCATACTTCCCATCATAGTCGCTCCTCTTTAATATGTCCACCATCTCCAACATTTCTCCAAATGACATATTGGAGGCCTTGAATTTCAGGTTCCGGGATCGGGACGTTTCTGCCTCCGGACTTTCCTCGTCCTCCTCCTCGTTGGTGGGATATTTGTGGCGCACCTGCTGTGTCCCCGCCATGTGCTCTCCCCACTACGCCGTAAAGAGAAGGGGTGGGGAATAGACGAGAAAGATCGTCAGGGGCGGGCGGAGTTTGAAGCATGCGCAGTGTATATAAAACGTCACACGCCTGTGTCGTAGCCACGATCTGGGAGACGAGGGGAGAGAAAACTCACACGAGACGATCGCTACAAACGAAGGTACAATTTAACGTTGGTACATAACTAGCCTAGACTGATTTGAACTTGAGGCTTCTTTATGGAGAAGATTAGGAGAGTTTAGCCTGACATAATTTATAGGGTTTGGTGTGTTGTTGTGTCTTGCAGAGATTGATATGAAGGGATTCAACGACATGAGTTTTCTCCCCCTCTTCATTGCCAAATACAGGGATTTTCCCATATTGTGGCAGGGTATACACCCACATTACACCAACAAACCAAAGAGGCACGCAGCCCTGGAGGAACTTGTGGAATTTGTCAAGCCAAGGTTCCCCACGGCAACTGTTGATGATATTAGAAAGAAAATTGGCAGCCTGAGGAGTGCGTATATCAGGGAGAGGAAGAAGGTCGTGAAGTCTGAGGAAACTGCAACTTCAGCAGATGAGGTCTATGTCCCCAAGCTCTGGTACTATCAGAGTCTCCATTTTCTGAAGGACCAGGCTGATGTCACGGAGCCAACCTCAACTCCTCCTTCCACGCTTCCTTGCGCACAGCCCACCCCTGATGAGGCTTCCGAGGAGCAACCTGGGCCTTCCAGTCTGGAAGAGGTGGAGGAGCCCAGCTTGTTCCAGGTATAGTAGTTTTGTTACCATTTATGGGAATAATGAATGATGTTCACTTAATTCAGGATCGCCAATTGCTTAGTTCCTAACGTGTTTGACATATCAACAGACAGTGGTGTGGGAGACATTTGGGGCCAGAATCTAAACTGCTGGGCTGAGAATTGTATGGTTTTCTATTTGTAAACATTTTGCACCAGTCACTAGATGAGAATTGTGTGTGTTTGATGAACAAATAACTGAAACTATGTCCCTTTTTCCTACACAGGAAGACCTCAGCCAGGAGGTGGCTGTGGAAGGTGGCAGTCAGGAGGAGGCAGGGGTTAGTGGCAGCCACCAGCTGGGTAGTGGCAGCCAAGAGGGGGCTAGGCCTCGGAGCCTGACTGACACCCAAACCCCTCCCCTCCGCCCTCCGTACAAAAGGGCGAGAAGGGGGGGTTATGCGGCACAGTCAGCGCTCCGGATGATCAGAGAGGCTTCAGACTCCCTACATGCCACACCCGCCGACGAGGAGACCTTTGGCTCGGTGGTTGTCACAAAAATGATGGGTATGGAGGTGGGGCAACGCAACATGTGTGAGGGGCTCATCCTCCATGTCCTAAATAAGGGTAGGGCTGGGGAGATGACCCCAGTCACACATGTTTGCCATAGTTACCATGCTCCGCCTCCTCCTCCTCCTCCTCCTCCTTCTGCCACCCCACCAGCACGACAGCCACAGCGTGGAAGGAAGCGTGGAAGGAAGACCTGAGAGTGACGACCTGCAATCAGTCTGGTGTGAGAGAAGATGGAGCCTCTTGTAGTACCAGAGCCTGGGGACCTAGATGGCATCTGCTGCAGTTCCGGATACTTTGGACTTCACGACCAGATTGCACTCCCCTTAATATACGTACTCCTCAGGCCCCCAATTTTCTACGCTTGGACAATGATGGTTGCCGTGGGGGGCCAAGACTTTGCAAATTCCCCAAGTTTCACCATGGCTGCGTTCCTCTTTGGTTTGTTGGTGTGACCTAAATAAAGGTTTTTTTGATTTGAAATAATCATTGACTATTGTGTTTTACTTTGCTACAATGACAGTTTTTCTTTGAGTAGGCTGGTACATTTCACTAATCCTAAAGTAGAATTAACAAGGGGCAACAACAACAAACAACCTCCTAGTAAATTTAAGCAAGAAATACAAATGTAAATAATGTGTTTTTGGTAATTTGAGACACACAACCCCCCTCCAAAAAAAAAAAAAAAAAAACATTCAAATATGTATTCCCCAAAAAAAAAAAAAAAAAAAGACAAATCATGGTAAAAAAATAACAAAGATTCTTTTCCGTTCAGAGTAAAAATAAACATGTAGTGTATAAATGCTGCAAAGTAATAAAGAAGTAAGTTTGTGAGAAGTGCGGGTGAATAGGAGCAGCTAAAACATGTCATTCTTGTTGCATTGTAAAGAAAAAGAGAATGCGCTGCATTAAAGACATTTTAACATTGCAGCGTGACGAATGTGCTGTGTCGATTAGGAAAGGTAGTTTTACCTGACCGAGCGCTTCCGTCACAGAATTTCTTCTGAGCATGCGTAGCACTTTGTCCGTCGGACAAGCGTACACACGCTCGGATTTGGTGTGATCGGACCGGGTTGACGGGAAATCTTTCCAGCAGGAGATAAGACTTTGTCCGACGGACAAACCGACGAACACTGTCCGATGGTGCATACACACGGTCTGATTTTTCAACAACCTTGTCCGATCGGACCAAATTGATGAAAAAGTCCGACCGTGTGTATGGGGCTTAAGGGGTAGATCTGAAATGAGTGGAAGCTCTGCTGATTTTATCATCCAATCATGTGCAAGCTAAAATGCTGTTTTTTATTCTCCTTGCATGTCCCCCTCGGATCTACAGCGACTTTACTTCCAAGTGCACTTGCAGTGCAAAGTGGATTTTCCTTTAGTAACTAACCCACCTTATTTTTTACTTTTTGATATAAAAAAATATCCCAGATTTTTATCAAAAAACTATTTTTTTCCTCAGTTTAGGCCGATATGTATTCTTCTACATATTTTTGGTAAAAAAAATTGCAATAAGCGTATATTGATTGGTTTCCGCAAAAGTTATAGTGTCTACAAAATAGGGGATAGATTTATGGCATTTTTATTATTATTTTTTTACTAGTAATGACAGCGATCTGCAATTTTTATCGGGACTTCAAAATTGTGGCAGACAAATTGGACACATTTGACACATTTTTGGGATCATTGACAATTATACAGTGATCAGTGCTATAAAAATGCACTGATTACTGTATAAATGTCACTGGCAGAGAAGGGATTAACACTAGGTGCGATCAAGGGGTTAACTGTGTTCCCTAGGTGTGTTCTAACTGTAGCAGGGATGGGAGTGTCTAGGACGAGAGAAAAATTGGTGTTCATACGTAGTATGAACACACGATCTGTCTCTACTCCCCTGTCTACACACACAGATCTCGGTTCTCACTCTGTCATGAGCAAATGTGGGTTCCCGACAGTCATTGCGCCCGCTGGGCACTCGCATTGGCTCCGGTCACACGCTGTCACAGCGTGTGACCAGAGCCCCTAGTGGCCAAAAGGCAAAGCGACCTAAGGTAATGTAATTTTGCCCAGTCGTGCCATTCTGCCGCAGCAAAACTGTGGCGGCTGGTTGCCAAGTGGTAAATGTACAGTGGTGTGAAAAAGTGTTTGCCCCCTTGCTCATTTCCTGTTCCTTTGCATGTTTGTCACACTTAAGTGTTTCGGAACATCAAACCAATTTAAACAATAGTCAAGGACAACACAAGTAAACACAAAATGCAATTTGTAAATGAAGGTGTTTATTATTAAAGGTGAAAAAAAATCCAAACCATCATGGCCCTGTGTGAAAAAGTGATTGCCCCCTAAACCTAATAACTGGTTGGGCCACCCTTAGCAGCAACAACTGCAACCAAGCGTTTGCGATAACGTGCAATGAGGCTTTTACAGCGTCCTGGAGGAATTTTGGCCCACTCATCTTTGCAGAATTGTCCTAATTCAGTTACATTAGAGGGTTTTCGAGCATGAACGGCCTTTTTAAGGTCATACCACAACATCTCAATAGGATTCAGGTCAGGACTTTGGCTAGGCCACTCCAAAGTCTTCAT
This sequence comes from Lithobates sylvaticus, assembly GCA_028564925.1. Lineage (NCBI taxonomy): Eukaryota > Metazoa > Chordata > Amphibia > Anura > Ranidae > Lithobates > Lithobates sylvaticus. The sequence goes on along the minus strand of CM053030.1, from coordinate 196,507,391 downwards.
TTTGTTTTTCTTCAGCCATTCGGTGGTGGACTTGCTGGTGTGTTTAGGATCATTGTCCTGCTGCAGAACCCAAGTTTGTTTCAGCTTGAGTACACGAACAGATGGTCGGACATTCTCCTTCAGGATCTCTTGGTAGACAGCAGAATTCATAGTTCCTTTTATCACGGCAAGTCTTCCAGGTCCTGAAGCAGCAAAACAGCCCCAGACCATCACACTACCACCACCATATTTTACTGTTGGTATAATGTTCTTTTTTCTGAAATGCAGTGTTCCTTCTACGCCAGATATACTTGGACACACACCTTCCAAAGAGTTCCACTTTTGTCTCATCGGTCCACAGAATGTTGTCCCAAAAGTCTTGGGGATCATCAAGATGTGTTGTGGAGAAATTGAGACAAGCTTTGATGTTCTTTTTGCTCAGCAGTGGTTTTCTCCTTGGAACTCTGCCATGCAGGCCATTTTTGCCCAGTCTTTTCCTGATGGTGGAGGCATGAACGCTGACCTTAACTGAGGCAAGTGAGGCCTGCAGTTCCTTGGACGTTGTTGTGGGGTCTTTTGTGACCTCTTGGATGAGTCGTCGCTGCGCTCTTGGGGTAATTTTGGGCGGCCGGCCACTCCTGGGAAGGTTCACCACTGTTCCATGTCTTCGCCATTTGTGGATAATGGCTCTCACTGTGGTTCGCTGGATTCCCAAAGCGTTGGAAATGGCTTTATAACCCTTTCCAGATTGATAGATCTCAATTACTTTCTTTCTCAATTGTTCCTGAATTTCTTTGGGTCTCGGCATGATGTGTAGCTTTTAAGGATCTTCTGGTGGACCTTACTGTGTCAAGCAGCTCCTATTTAAGTGATGCCTTGATTGTGAACAGGTGTGGCAATAATCAGGCCTGGGTGTGGCTAGAGAAATTGAACTCAGGTGTGGACAACCACAGTTATAGTATGTTTTAACAAGGGGGGCAATCACTTTTTCACACAGGGCCATGATGGTTTGGATTTTTTTTCACCTTTAATAATAAACACCTTCATTTACAAATTGCATTTTGTGTTTACTTGTGTTGTCCTTGACTATTGTTTAAATTGGTTTGATGTTCCGAAACACTTAAGTGTGACAAACATGCAAAGGAACAGGAAATGAGGAAGGAGGCAAACACTTTTTCACACCACTGTATTTTTTCATTGTATTTACCTGTAAAATTCTCCCTTGTGTATACATTCAAAAACCATGGGACTGCTACTGGCCCCACCATCTTGGCTGTTGTGTCATTGCAAATTTTGAGCTTTGACTCAAGTGATACCCCACATTTTTTTCACTATTACACCTGGCAGCTACTTAAAAGGGTATGTAGGGAGGTGAGGGGAGGAAAGGGGCAGAGACAGTAATTAGACCCTCCCAAAAGAGGAAAGGGTTATGGTGTGCAAAGAGACAGAGTGCTGCACTAGGGAATTGACTCTTTCTGAAGTAGTCAAATATGATAGCAAACTCTGGGGCACATTGCAGGTAAATTAAAAATCCTTTATGGGAAGGAAAAAGGTAGCATTTCAGGTATTTGATTTTCCTATGCATTTACCTAAATTTTCTCTTTAAATACATGTTAATATTAGCCATTTAAACATGGTGTATGTTTAAGTGTTACTAAACCCCTAATAGTAAAATCAGTCTGTATATGCAGTAAAGCATACTTGTTATACTCACTGTGGAACCTAAGTGGTTAATCCTCTGCATTGTGTATAAAGACTGCGTGCTCTTGTCTCTCTGATCCTCGTCTTCTTCCACTGACTCCGATCCATCTCTTGATAGAAAAGAGCATTAAGGGACAAGCTGTCAATGCTCAGTTTGGTGTGTATTGCTAGAGATTTTTTTTTTTGGGAGAGTGCATGTGATCAGCACAGGGCCAATCAGCACTGTCCAGACAGAGGGCCAAGGGTCTTGCAGCCTTATAGGACAAGCAGGGGAAAATGAAAAGTCCTCATACAAGCTAAATCCAGACACTGATAGAAGTCACAAGACTGCTCTAACTGCTGATGAAAAAAAGGCATTTGGCAGTTTATATTTACTAGACATGTGCATTTGTTTTCGTCCGAATGCATTTTCGTCCGAATTTTGCGTATTTTCGTTATCGTTTTAAGAAACGATAACGAATGTGCAGAATCCGAATTCTGAACGATCCGACATAAACAAATGCTTTATTTTCGTTGTGACAACAGTTCGATATAGATAGGAGATTCGACATGACGCTGACAATAGCAATCTGTGTCCATCGAACCTGTGGTCGAATGTGCCTAACCTTAGCTCTATTAGTCCAAGAGTATTCTACATAGAGAGAAAAGATTCAACATAGAGAGAAAAGATTCGACATTATAGAGACAATAGCAAAAAAGGTTGAATGTGCCTAACCTAACTCTATTAGTCCAAGATTATTCGACATAGAGAGAAAAGATTCGACGTGAAGATTCGATGAAGCAGTCACCGCGAGCAGACATTTATGGTCAAATGCTCCGCCCATAGGCTATAGAAGAATTCTAATGTTGGTTGTTGGTAGTAATAATAATTAAAAAAATATAATTATTACTAGTGTCATACAACATTAGAATTCTACTATAGCTTGTGGGCGAAACATTCGACCGGAAATGTACGATTGCAGGGTCGTATAGTTTAGCTGCTCCGTCGAATCTTCTCAGAACATTCGACAGACACGATAAGCCTTCAATGACAGATTCGACCTTAATTATTTCGCATTTTTGGACGAATGCATTTTTTTTAACGAAATAAAATAAATAAAAACGAATTTCGGGAGTAACTAAATAAATTAATTTTTCGGACGAAAATGAAATTCCGAAACAAAATATTTCAGTGTGCACATGTCTAATATTTACCTATTGCATTTCCATGTTTTGTGCACTGTAGGAGACCAGATATAGTGAACGCAGGGTCCTGGGTTTAGTAATATTTTAATTGAAGACCCAGCACAACTGATTCTACTAACTGGTGACCAGAAAAACACATTATTAAACAAAAGACCGTCTTCTAAATACTTATCATATAATCAAAGCTAAAATCAGTTTTTTTCTTATGTAGCAGCCATACCCTCGATGGGGTGGCCTTGACTTTTGGGCTTACCGGTTACCTCCACTCGACTTGTTAATCCGTGTATAGGGGTTCCTAGGGTTAGTACCCAACAACTTCGGATGTTGACACCATAAAAGTCCTTTTTGAAGGTTTTTATTTGCAGGGGTAACATTCAACAAACATAGTCTCAAATAGGAACAGAGGGTAAGGATGAAGAAACTCAAGCACCTTGAACTGCTGACAATTAGAATGTCTCTAACAAAACCCAGAGAGTAGCCACTCGCAGCTGGGTACTTCAATGCTGAACAAATCTCTAGCCAGAGATCATGGCAGCCAACACTTTGATCCAGAACTTGTAAGGTCTCTGACACAGAATAAACTTTCAACCGAAGGTGAATAGGAACTTTTCCTCAGTACCTGGAACTTTCTCTGTCACCTTGGCAGTACTGTGAAATTGTGGATTCTTTAGTGTCCATAACAACCCAGCAACCAGACTCTTCTTGAGATGCCAGCTTGTTAACCCTCCCCCGAAGAGTCCTCCCCCGGTTGCCTATGCGAGCTGCGGTGCCCCTCCAGTGATGAGAGCACACCAGGACAACTTGAATCCTCCTTTAATTACTCCTTGCCCCAGACCACGCGGGTCTGTGGAGCTAGTCAATCTGACCATGTTGCGGGACGGCAAATGCTCCCAGGCCCGGGACCACTTGTGGGGCTACCCCGGTCCAGAATCAGGAACAGGCAGCTACGGCCGAACACGTGACTTCAGCACCTTAAGTTCCCTTCCCCAGACTACACAGCGGGGCCAGACGCACCCACTGATTGTCTCTGGGGAAGACTGATACCTTAAACGTCCAACCAGGCCTGGTTCTGGGCCTGTCATGTGTACCTCACTGTACCCATGATCAAGCAGAACCCTAGTACAGCCCAGCCAAACTGATGCCAAAGTAAACCTGCACAATTAACCCTCAGAACCCCATTACTGTTTTGAGGGAAAAAAATAAATTTTCACATATAGCGGACACCTTGTAAAAGTGTCCCCACTACACTTATTTTATACAGAATAGGAAAGGCTTACAAGCTATGCCCGTTTTTTATGCCAAATGTCTGCCATTGATGTCTGCCACTGGGAAGATTTACTTTAATTTGTTGTATGGTAGAAACAGCAGAAAGAGAGGGAGATCTCTAAAAAGTGAAAGAAATGTCTTCTTAGACAGTTGTCACAGCAACAACTGTCTCCATTGGAAAATGTAACTTTATTTCAGTTCCAGGTGCAGCTCAAAGTTGTAGGATTTACCAGGTGGTCATCAGAACACAAAGTAAATTTCACTTTGGAGATTCTAAGCACTCATCACACCACCTAAAAATAAAATGATTTTAAATAAATTTCAAACTTTGAAAAAAGTTCTCTTCTCTTTATTGGTTGTTTGTTGCAATAGGTTTCTAAATGCTAAAGTGTTTAATTTAACCTTCTGTTCATTTTAAGATTTGTTTTAACTTCATATCAGAAGATCTGCAAACTTATGCACTCCTTATACAAGCAAAGTTACATGTATTGGGAAATCTTGTGCAATAACCATGCTCCAAAGTAATGGACTCCACAAACAAACATAATGACAATGCACCTAAAAGTGGAATGTTTAAATTGTAGCTAACTGGTAGGATGTACCAATTGTATTGTGGAAAAGAGGAAAGCCACCTAAAGTCCATCTGCAGTTTACTTTTTTCTTATAAATTTAAAATCAATTTAAAATCAACATTCTGTTTGAATAATGCCTAACTTTAATTAAGTCCAGACAATCATGACAACACCCCCTGCAGTCCTCTGCCTGGGTTTGCTGTGACTGTTACTACTATCGGTGTTGAGCATAATAACATCTGCACTGTCATGTCCCTAGAATCTGATAGACAGCATAGTTGAAGCCAGCCCACTACCCACTGTTAGCGATATGGAGGAAGGGACTATGGCAATTTTGCAGCCCTCACCTTACTATCCTTTAATATGGACAGAAGGGCAAATTCAGCGTCATTATGGCAATAAATATACCCACACATTTCTATGTTTAGAAAGTCTTAATTAATTCCTAACAGGGAAAAAAATTAAATATCAATGAAACAAAGCAGAGAAGCTAAAAATATCAAAGTAGTAATACATACACTAATTTTCTAATACAGATTTTTTAGTTTGCCTGTACTCAAATATTTAATAATAGTGATGGACAAATATACCCTTCTCAATTTGCCAAGGGTTTGGCAAATCTTTAGTTCAGTAGACCCAAACTTAGAGGTGACTACCAATGATGTCTATAGGAAGGGAAAAAATAAATTATTACCATTTTTACGGCTAACAGGGAAATTATTGTTACAGTGATGTGGGCTCTGATATAGGGGACATGTGTCAATGGAAAAAAAAGTGGTGTAAAATTAACCATCAATTTTAACAGGAAGGCTAGGCCTAAATCTACTAGAGAACAAAGAGCAAAGGCTGAGACTTTACTACAATAATTAAGATAATACAGAGGACGCTGCAGTATAAAAATTCCCAGTAGCAGGACAGCTTTAATAATATAATAGTCCAAAATGTACTGTAGACAAAGATTGCAGGCAGGTGTTTTTTCTTCAAGAATCAAGAGACCACATATGTTACAGTAGAGTAAAATTGGTCAGCAGCAGGGCAATTTTAATGAGCATGGCCCTAATTGACCCCTGGGGTTTTACTACAAGATATAACAGAGGATACAATAGTGTACAATTATCCAGCAACAGGACAGTTTTAATTAAGGCCTAACTGGAGTATACCTAACTTTTATTTTGTCTATAGGGATAGGGCGGTGTGGTGAATGTGAGTGGTATAACGTTAGGGGTTTTAGGTGCACATTGTTCTTGCACTTAGTTTTCGTGCTGTGCTGCAAACAAAGGCAGCTCCAAGAACAGTTACAGTAACAAGCTAACAAATAAATGTGTCACTTTAATCAAACCAAACTTAAAAAAAGACCCTATCAACATAAAAAACAAAATATACCCTCAAATAAAGAAAAACTCCAAAATACCAACTCTCAAAACAAAAGCCTACCTTTAAAGGGAAGCCTTACAACAAAGAAGACAAAATGTTTGCTATGGACGGGATAGCAGAAAAAAGTGACTGCTAACCTCATATAGATAGGGAGGGTGGTGCTGAGATTGGTCTAGAGCAGGTCTAACCCACATCCCAGAAAATACAGCATGCTGCTGCACCTGGACCTGGCACACTGCACATCCTGGCAGCCAACCCTCGGTGGACAGCATCCTTACAATCATACCCAGGTCTCTCAGGCGCATGGTATCACTACTTGATAGCCACCAAGTGCATAACCCAGTCCTCTCAGTCCACCAGCACGCACTGCTTCTAACTTCCGCTGGGCCCCAAGTTGCCACGCATTCCCCTGTTCCGGGGTCTTCTGGGCATCTCCAGGGGGATTTTCCTGACGCCCTTTGTTGTTGACCGATCTCCGGTAGGGATCCTCTGTGTATGTGTGTGTTCTCCTTCCAACTTTTCTGGGTGAGAGGGGACTGGCGGACATTGGCCCCCAAATCTCGGGATGCCGACGGGACTCACAGGCAGAAGTAACACCCTTGTTTATCACACCAAGGGCTCTACATAAACCCCCCCTTTTTAAACCACAGATGCTCTCATAAGATATCCTGACACAGGATAGGATTTTTAATACATATGTGTGCTGATCTCAAATATCCCTGAAGAAGAGCTAAACTCGAAACGCGTCGGATAAACGCACACAACTGTATTTGTGTCATATCTGTGTCATATAATTTTTATGCTTTTGTTATTGCATCCTGTCTAAAAATACTTTTTATATGTATACTTTGTTTCTACTTACCCATGTGGATCTGTTTTGGCCACATCAACTTACACCCCTCTCTTGTTGTTAAATAAAATAATTCTTTACACTAAAGCAAGCGTCCTTTCCCTTTAAAGTCCCCCAAGAGGAATACACCCTATATTTATACTAACCTCATAAAAACCACAAAATAAAATAATAGACAAACAGACCCAAGTATTAGGGAACAAAAATTGGATTCCCCAAAGAGCTAGCAATCAGATTTAAAAAACTATTTTGTAACTCTTGAAAGTGGATCTTTCCCCCCTTATGTTAAAAATTGCACGTGCATGCAGTTATGCATGTCAAACTAAAAAGTAATAAATACATATATTGCATAGTGTAGGTACATTACATTGTTTTTAATTTCCTGGTCTTCAAAAGCACTGATGATGTATTCCTGGCCTATCAGGTTTTACATCACCAGTGCCTTCTAGGGACATCTCATTTACTAAATTGCAAGCTCTTGCAAGATTTCACAACATTCTTGTGAGATTCCTACATAACGTAATTTTTTCCCCCAAATATAACTGTATTGGTGTATTCGCTAACACAATAGCTGCCCCTGATTTTGTACACACATACATGGGATCTGATGCAGATGTCATTGGTGGGCCGCCTAAAGAAGGCTGAAGAAGCCAGCCGCTGATAACTTTTTAAAAAATAGCAGTGTGCATTTTTGACCAGCGGGTGATAGAGTAGTACAATTGGGGAAAAAAAGAAAACATAGGTATACAACAATACTACAATATTACAATCAGAAATAAATATAGACAATTTAATTGGTTTTGCTACAGAGATGTACAATCCATCACTTTATTTTGTCCTGCGATCCCAGGACTTATTTTGAATTGTAATTATTATTATGATGAATAATAATAATATTATAGTATATGATATGCTTACTACTGTATAACTCAGTAATGGGTAGTTACAGTAGATGGAGTATTTTTGATTAGATTAAAATAATGCAAATTCATGTTAATTTTACTAAATATTTATGTGTGTGTGTCTGTGATTTGAGGTGAAATTGCTAGCACTTAACTAGATAAAATGACTGTATTCCAGGATAATTTATTTAGAACATATCTGATGTTCTTCAGTCGCTCGCTTAATGTATACTGTATGCTGGCAAATGGCAAACTCCTGCAGCACAATAAATATTATGGAGCCATCAGCTCAGCATCAGGGAAGAAAATATACTTAGTACTAAAACCACTGTTTGCATGACATCATTCCATAACAGATTACACTGTAATGTCGAGAATGTAATCATTAGCATTTAAACATGCATAAAATTTAATTAACCTACTTACCAGTTTGCTTAGAACTTTTGAAGGGCTACCTAGAGTCCTCTCTAAGCATTTTATTGCAGAGTTTTGGAAAGCTCACAAAAGAGAGAAGTTCTCTGGGATTTTTCTCCCTAAAGCTGATGAGCCATGACAGATGAGCAGATGACCCGAGTTAATTATTATTGAATTCGTTATTACTGCTTTGTTGTCACTCAGCTCAGCCAGGGTAAAATGATGACAGTAGGTATCTCATTAAAACAGCTGTTTCAATTATGTAGCGGCAAATATTTAAAAAGCGGGCCTTCCAAGTTTAAAGCTGTTAGCAAAGTTTGTGTTCACAGTGCCAAGAATCTTTGACCTGAAATGCGAATACAGTGTGCATTTATCTTATTCCATGCTGCAGGGGTCAGCATTCGAAACTTTTGTTTCATTCCTTCAAATGATGCTTTTGAATTGACACAGATGCTGAAAGATATAACAGCATTACGAGTCATATGAGTTAACATATATTTATGTAAATAATGATTTTTTTTATTTTAATTATGACTTTACTTATTCCATCTGTGCTTTGTAATGACATTGAATTATTTAGTTATCATAATTAAAAAACAATACATTTGATCTTCCAAATGGTAAATTATAGTATATCTTTTCCAACCAGACTAGTCTAATTTTTGGCTGTTTATTATGAGGAACATCACTAAAAATGGGTGGAGTTTGGGTCCTTCTTTTTGGCCTTTGGTTAACTCTGGGTGGAATTTGAATGGATAAAGGTATAGTATATTAGTTGGTTGTCATTCAACCCAGGAGAGTTTACTACAGGGGATGGCATTGTTGGGGTAATTACTGCAGCCACAACGTTTTTTTTTTTTTATATTACAAGCATTGGAAAAAAGCTTTGAATAAGCATTATTTATTTACATTATAGATATATAATAGTTAATATAGTAAATATCTAACTGGTTACTAAAATAATTAATTCATCAATAATATTTCTAGCAGACTTACAAAAAAGTTCTAACTAAATATTAGGTACTGATGGGGTTCAAGTTTAGCCCAAGGCAGGGTTTGACTCAAATTTTGCATGTTCAGCATTCCCAGACCGGCACAAATTTTTTGGCTGGATCATCAACCTGAACAGAAGCAGTGGGAAGTAAATAATTTATGTGAGGTATTACTATCACCAATACAAGTATACTTCTCAGGCGACACAGCATCATTGGTTAGCAACCACTATCCTCTTGCCTGCCAGCTAGTAAACAAACCATCAGGCATCCCAGAAGATGTCATTGATCATGTGATGTCACACAGATCACAGCCTCTTTGTTTATATTTACCAGGAAACTGTCAGTTGCAACATGGTGTCTATTGGGATTAGATTGTCATGCACCAGAGCTTTGGAATGATTGCTCATAATGATTTACAAGGATCTGCACTGCTGGATAACATGGTTTTCGAAGGATATATGTCATGGGACCTTTTTTAATATTAAAGAGGGGTTCCAGATTTCCATAAGCCCTCAGCCCATAGACTCCTACCCCTACATCCTCCGGCCCTGGTCCTCATCAACATTGGGATAAGGTGCTTTGTTAAGGGGCCCCTCTAGCAAGGTACCTTCCCCCTGTTAAGGGCATGTGGCCTGTTATAATTCAGAAGGGGGGAACACACTTTCCTGGCCAACTAGGCTGCATGCTCAGATAAGGGTTTGCATGTGGGTTTGGGGGGGTCACTTTTTTTGCATGGGTCCCCCCTTAAAATCCATCCCAGACCTGGTAGGTCTGTAAATCTTTATTTTAAAAGAGAATGCAAATAGATTATTTCACAGAAGAAAAAGGAACATATTAAGGAGAATTCGCTGCTAGAGTGCCTAAAGAATGTGTCAGGTAATACACTGAAAGAAGTCAATGATTTAACCCACTTTGAATGCACAGTCATTAGCAAGGGAGATTGAAAAGACAAATATTTTTCTAGCAATTAATTAAATGATTCCTTGCACAACAACTTCTTTAAATGGTTTAAATGGTTTATAACCAAATATTGTATCAGATTATATCAATGTTGGTCCACCAACAAAAGCCATATAGTTATTATCTATACATTGATGATATTTTCGTCATACAGACAGATGGCAAAGAAAATCCAAAACAATTTTACTCACTGATCAACACGTTTTACCCATCAATCAGAATAAAAAAAATGACTATTCAAACACACACATGTCAATTTCCTAGACACTAAAATGTACATCAGGGATGACAAGTTGCACTTGTCAATATACAGGAAACCCTCTAACTCATGCAACTATTTCCACAGTTCCACCTTTCAACCCAAGCACACTAAATGCACATGTACAGCCAGGCCATTAGAATATGCTCAGACCCAGAAGACAGAAATAAACATTTCAGAATACTAGCAGACTCATTCTATAAGAAAGGGTTACAAGGACAAAACCGTCAATAGAAGCATAAACGCGGCCATGAAATCTCCAATACAAATAAAAAAAAAAAAAAAAACATGTATTTCTAGTAACCACATACAATCCATCACTAGAAGGGATAAGAAAGATAATCAAAGATTTGCAACACATCATAACAGAGAATGAAACATTGAAATAAATATTCCAACAACCCCCAATGCTGGCTTTCAGGCAACCACTCAACCCTTATACATAAACTAATCAGAACGAGACTTCATTCTGATTATGAAGTAAAAAATAAAGGAACCAAGCCCTGCAACATAAAATTCTGCAAACTGTGCAGCCAAATCAGTTTATAAAAAAGTTGCACATACACAAAGGGATCATTAATATCAGAGGATCATACGACTGTACCTCCATTAATGTGGTGTACCTCACACAAAGCAAAAAATACAGTAAAGGATTTCACTTTGGCGAAACAAGACATAAATTGCCAATTTACACAGACAGATCATTAAGGAACATAAGGAGAATGATTTTTGCATTCCTTTTGGACATGATTTCTCACAACCAGACCACACCATGGATGATGTGAAACTACCAAGGAAAGGAAAACTTTTGAACTAAGAATGATAATTCTATTTGACAAAAAAGATAATGCACTAAATGTGGACCTTGGTTTTCTAAAACACTATGCAACAGTTTTATGACCCAATCACCTCTGTGACTGTTACTCCCCCTCCCAGTCTATAGCCCTCTACCAGCCCTATCTTACTAACTATACAAGCTTAAGTACCCTCTTTTTTTCTCTCTCTCTTTTTTTTTTCCTCAGAGATTGTCTTACTTTAACATTCTGCTAAAATTTTGTGTATTAGTACTGCTTGGGACTTGAAGAAGGGAGCACACCCCAAAAGCTTGTCCTGAAAATTTGGATGTTAGTGCAAATAAAAAAATATCAAGGACAATACTAAATTGTTCTTGTTGGTGCGGTTGTAAGGTTGCAAACACCTCAAGCTTTGTCCACCTTAACCCCCCCTGACCGCCTCACGCCGATGTACGTCGGCAGAATGGCACGGCTAGGCAAAACCACGTACCGGTATGTGGCCCTTTAAAAGCCTAGCCGGGGTCGCGCTCGCAACCCGGTCGGGAGCTCCATGACCCCGGCCGTGGGACCAGCAGACCCGATCGTCGCTGGCGTCCCGCGATTGGGTCACAGAGCTGAAGAACGGGGAGAGGTATGTGTAAACAAACCTCTCCCCGCGCTTCCTACTCTGCCTGTCATTGATCGGCTGTTCCCTGTCATCGGGAAAGCCGATCAATGACGTCAGCTGTCAGCCCCGCCCCCTAATGTAAAAAAAAACACACATGTCACAGCCCATAACCCCTCCCCCTAGTGGTTAACTCTTTCACTGCCACTGTCATTTATACAGGAATCAATGCATTTAAATAGCATTGATTGCTGTATAAATGACAATGGTCCCAAAAATGTGTCAAAAATGTCCGACGTGTCCGCCATAATGTCGCAGTCACAATACAAATCGCTGATCGCCGCCATTACTAGTAAAAAAAAAATATTAATAAAAATGCTATAAAACTATCCCCTATTTTGTAAACCCTATAACTTTTGCGCAAACCAATCAATAATCGCTAATTGCGATTTTTTTTTACCAAAAATATGTAGAAGAATACGTATCGGCCTAAACTGAGGAAAAAAAAAAAAATGTTTTTTTATACATTTTTTGGGGATATTTATTATAGCAAAAAGCAAAAAATATTGCATTTTTTTCAAAATTGTCGCTATATTTTTGTTTATAGCGCAAAAAATAAAAACCGCAGGGGCGATAAAATACCACCAAAAGAAAGCTCTATTTGTAGGAAAAAAAGGACGCCAATTTTGTTTGGGAGCCACGTCGCACGACCGCGCAATTGTCAGTTAAAGCGACGCAGTGCCGAATCGCAAAAAAGGGGCCTGGTCCTTTGGCTGCCAATTGGTCCGGGGCTGAAGTGGTTAAAGCACTAGTTTAATCTACTGATATATCACTTTCCCTGGTTCTGTTTTCCCCTCTTATCAACTTGATAAACATATATATTTTTTAAATAAAACCTTTCCATTTTCATTACTTACTTTATTTTAGACCCATTGATGTCATCACTGGTATACTAGGTGTCTGTGCTTCTCTATGAAGAGCAGGAAGGTTGGCTGGGGAGAGAGGCTGGCAAGATTCTGTACAAAGCTTCCTAAAAACATTACAACACCCTGCCTCAGTACTTTTCTCAAGACCCCAACCCCTGATTCAAGCATCAGTCTGCTTTTGAGAGGAGTTATGCAAATATAAAAATACCTTGATAGGTGAATGTCAGTCTGGAGGAGTGGGCATTCCTGGGCAGAATGCATTTGCTTTCAGACCACATGAGGTAACAACCACATATGTTGCTAAGGCTTCATGATTAAAAGGACTGAAATTCAATGAATGAAAATGGTGGGCCATGGACAATAAAGCTGGGGAGAAAAAGACTGAATGATGCTGGATGTCATTCAGCTAGAAAATGAGCCAAGCTCTATCTGATTTGCTGCAGCTTATAGTCCACATTGTGAGAAACTTACATGTGTGAGGTCAGTTTTAACCCCTTCCTGCCCCTGGTGTCCCATTAATCATTTTTAAAATTCCAAAGGGTGGGAAGAATCAGCGATCATGTGACCACTGTCACAGAGATTACATGATTGGAAGCCAGTCCAGCCAACTAGCAATCTTTAGCCCAGACCAAGAGATGGTGAGTCACTCTCAGCATATAAAAATAGGACTCAAACAAAGCATTTGTGCAGTCTTTGGACTTTAAAGCCCACCCTCTTGCCGCCACATATATTTGTTGGGCAGTCATAAAGGAGTTTTTAAAAAGTTGAACCATGGATAACACAAAATAACTGCTGCTTGAAATATGAACAATATGGCCCCTACTAACTAAAAGGGCAGCCAATGCTAGTTTGGCTGTATTTCTCCTGTTGATCATGGGAGTGCAGTTAGTTTTGCCTTGTCTGACTTATTTTTAGCAGACAGTCCAGGCTGGGGTAAGATTGTGACAATATAGTTGGGATCCACCCCCTCCACAGCCCAGCGCTCCAGTGAGTGTGTGCGGGGGGAGAGAGCAGAGAGCGGTGACTGACAGTCACCAGCTCTCTACTCATGAAGTTCTCAGAGCCAAGCAATTAGCGGTGTAAAGCAGCACTTATAGTAAACACAAACAATGGTTAGGCACACAGTTAACCCTTTGATCACCCTAGATGTTTAACCCCTTCCCAGCCAGTGTCATTAGTACATTGACAGTATTTTTAGCACTGATTACTGTATTAGTGTCACTGGTTTTCACAAAGTGTCAGTTAGTGACAGAATGTCTGCTGCAATATCGCAGTCCTGCTTTAAGTCACTGATAGCCACCATTACTAGTATATAAATAAAATAACAAAAAATTCCAGTATGCAGTGCCTTGAAAAAGTATTCATACCCCTTAAAATTTTCCACATTTTGTCATATTACAACCAAAAACATAAATGTATTTTATTGGGATTTTATGTGATAGACCAACACAAAGTGTTGAAGTGGAAGGAAAATGTTAAATGTTTTTCAATTTCTTTTTACAAATAAATATGTGAAAAGTGTGGCGTGCATTTGTATTCAGCCTCCCTCAGTCAAAACTTATGTAGAATCACCTTTAACTGCAATTACAGCTGCAAGTCTTTTTGGGGAGGTCTCTACCAGCTTTGCACATCTAGAGAGTGACATTTTTGCCCATTCTTCTTTGCAAAATAGCTCAAGCTCTGTCAGATTGGATGGAGAGCGTCTGTGAAAAGCAATTTTCAAGTCTTGCTACAGATTCTTAATTTGATTTAAGTCTGGACTTCGACTGAGCCATTCTAATGCCCCGTACACATGGTCGGACATTCTGACCACAAAATCCATCAGATTTTTTCTGACGGATTTTGTCCGAAACTTGTGTTGCACACACACGGTCGGACAAAGTTGACAGAAAATCCGATCATTCCGAACGAGGTGACGTATAAAACATACGACGGGACTACGTAGAGGCCAGTAGCCAATAGCTTTCATCTCCAATTTTCTTCTGAGCATGCGTGGCACTTTGTGCGTCGGAATTCTCTACACACCATTGGAAAAAGTCCATAATCCGATCTCACTTTTTCCATCGAAATATCCGACCGTGTACGGGGCATAACACATGAATATGCTTTGATCTAAACGATTCCATTGTAGCTCTGGCTGTATGTTTAGGATAGTTGTCCTGTTGGAAGGTGAACCTATACCCCTCTTTAACAGACTCTAAGCCCCCGTACACACGGTCGGAAATTCCGACCACAAAATCCGTCAGATTTTTTCCGATGAATTTTGTCCGACACTGGTGTTGCATACACACGGTCGGACAAAGTTGTCGGAAAACCTGATCATTCTGAACGTGGTGATGTTCGTTGCATACGCCGGAACTACGTAGAGGCTAGTAGCCAATAGCTTTGGTCTCGTAATTTGATCTGAGCATGCATGGCACTTTGTCCGTCGAAAATTCTTAAAGCGGACCTTCGCCCATTAGGGGGGGGGGGCGTGACCGGATGCGGATGCGGGTGAGAGTGAGAGTGGAGTGAGTCCGTGCTACGTTCCTTCATCCCCTCGTCCACCGCTCTGCTTACTAGATGAAGCCCTGAGTCCGCCCGCAATGCTTCAACGGCGGGGTATTTGTCTGTAGCTGTTTGACGGTATTTGGCAACGAGACGCAGAGCAGTGCAGTGCGGGAGCGGAGAGCCGGTGTACGTGTGACGGCGGGTGCATTCACCGCCAGCGTCCTCCCCCACAGCGCGCTTTAACCCACGAGCCTTTCTGAACCCTATAGGAGAAGCGGACGAGTGAGGGGTGAACACACAGGCTAGGCGGAGGGGAGGTGCGGCGGCAAGGGGGGTGAGAGTCCTCGGCTGCTTCCACTAACCCCTGCTGAGATTGTAACCCTGTCGGCTGCACACGTACTGGACCCTGGATTCCAGCTGAAGAGTACAACTTCCTCCGCACAGCGTGTTGAATGTGGTAGCAGGGATAGCTGTGAGAGGGCTCCCATGCTTCATAACACCCCAAGGACACCCTAAGGTGATTATCCATCGGCCTGCGGACTTTGTACCTACTTCTACCTCATCGCCTCATCGCAGACAACCCGGACGGGTGAGAGTGCCTAATTTATTGCCTAAGTTATTGATATGGTTGTTCTGGCAGAATGCTTTAACACTTGAACTGCAAAAGAGAAAGTGACTTTACAAGGGAGTATTTTGCTTCCTTTCCTGTTTCATTTTTCTTTCTCCTTTTTTTTTTGCTCCCTGGTGGGATATGTGCAATAGATCCCTGTTTTAAACAGTGAATGTAAAAGCTTTAATTGGACTGTGGCTCAGCACGCTCCTGCACTCTTTCACCTTAGGGTGCGGAGGATATCCCCCGGTCTGCTGTTTCTTGGACCTTACCCGGGCCAGTTTAATAGGTAGTGGAGGAGGGGAAAAGGAGGAGAGGAAGAGAGCAGCTCGTTTTGCCCTTGTTAAAATCATCCCTCTATTTGCTTTCCCCCCGTGGTTCCCTGATTTGCCTTTCTCCAAGTCATATTATCCACTACAGCTAAGATAATCACCAACTATGCCTTCACAGCGCACGACAAAGGCCAGCCAGGCGGCCAGCCAAGCCAGCCAAGTAGCAGCAGCTAAACTGGAGAAATTCGCCCATACCCCAAGCCAAACACCAGCTCACTCCCCTCAGAAAATCCATTCACAAAGTCAGCAGCCCCAGCCCAACCGAACTGGAGGAGCGGCAGGGACAACGGGGGGAAGGAAAAGCCAGGGACAGACCCAAGTACCCACACAAACTCCCCAGAGGACTTCACTGGAGGGGGGTGAACTAGTGGGGCAACCCCGGAGCCAGGAAGTGGTCGGTCCCCTCCTAGATAGTGGGCATGATAGTACATCTGGGACAGAGCCATCTTTGAAAGAGATACTAGAGGCAGTCAACTCTTGCAGAGCCTCCCTGAATGACATGCATGACCAACTGAAATCAATACAGGAGGAACTTGCCACTGTAAGGAACGAGGTACAAAAGGTCCAAGAGAGGACCACAACTCTCGAGGACAGGATGAGTCTAGTGGAAGATGACGTGGTGCCTTTAAAACGTGAAGTGAGCGACATTAGAAATCTCCTTAATACACAAATTAATAAAATGGACGAGATGGAGAACCGGATGAGAAGGAAAAACATCCGTATAGTTGGCCTCCCAGAACACTCCGAGGGCCCAGACCCCACCGCTTTCCTAGAAAAGTGGCTTGTGGAAACTTTCGGCCAGGATTCATTCTCCTCTCTTCTCGCTGTTGAAAGAGCCCACAGGGTCCCTTCCAGACCTATACAACCTGGGGCTCCTCCTAGGCCCATCCTAGCTAAACTACTATTTTTTAAGGACAAAGTAACAATCACACGGAAGGCAAGGGAACTAGGAAACATCTTTTACAAGGGCATGAGGGTGTCTATTTACCCCGACTACTCCCCAGACCTTCAAAAAAGGAGAGCCAAATTCGGGGAAGTAAAGCGAAACCTGCGACAAGCCAACCTAACGTACGCTTTACTATACCCAGCTAAATTGAGAATAATGGCTCCCGGCGGGACTTTACTTTTTGATTCCCCTAAAGGGGCCGAAGACTGGTTAATAAAACATAAGGAGCAACTCTAGACGACCAGGACTAAATTAATTTACTGACCGGACTTCCGTTTGTTCTTTTTTTTTTTTTTTTTGCTAAAGTAACAGAGCGGGGGGGGGGGGGGGGGAGTGTGTGGTGACACAAAGGGATTTAAATTTTTTTTTTTTTGTTTTTTTCTTTTTGTCTAATTTTTTCCCTTGTTGCTGTGCTGCTCCCCTGGGGGGGGGGGGGGGGGGGGGGGGGGGGGGGGGGGGGGGGGGGGGGGGGGGGGGGGGGGGGGGGGGAGGAACGGGGTCGGGATGCACGGGGGGTAGAGGTTAAAATGGTGGTGCACCCTATTGGTCTTAGGGTGCTGCAGGTTGTACTTAGAGGAAGGGTTTTTTTTAAAGGGGGGGAGGGTGTTGGACGGGTAGTATGGGGCATTTGGGGGGAGGGGGAGGGAAGGATAGCTTGGGTGAAGGGGGGGGGGGGGGGGTAGGGATAGGGAACTTAAAAAGCAACTGATTTTACACTATTTCTGTTTAAAAATTAGGTGTGTATGGGATGGTCACAGGAGAAGGCCCCCGGCCGAACCTAGGTTGGTAATGTATGTGTGTTGCAAACAGAGAGATGGATGTGTTAAGGGTAAAAGTGAGGGTGAATGGGTGAGGCACATTATGTCCACATGGCACAAGCACACATTGATTTACTCTCTGCAGGTAAAAATTTATGTTCATAGGTCAAGGTTTAACAGTATGGTACCACATGCACTAAAAATAAGAAGTATATGGCTTACTATAAAGAGCACGAGTTTAAGGATTCATTTTGTTGACGTATTCACCCATTTTGATATTCACGAATGTTCAGTGACACATTGACACAAAAGGGTAAGAAAAAACTCACTATCTGTTCCTGGAATGTAAGGGGTTTAGGTGACGTAGGGAAAAAAGCTGCAGTACGGTCCCTGGTTAGGTCTTACGGCAGCTCTATAGTGTGTCTCCAGGAGACGCATCTCACTAACGCTTCCCTACCCAAATTAGGGTGGGGGGAGTTTGTTTTTCAGCTCCACTCGGTTCACACATCTTTTTCCAGAGGTGTAAGCATTTTGATTGGTTCAGGGATCTCATTTAACTGCATTCATAGCAGGATTGATGACCAGGGACGGTACATTTTTTTACATTGTAAAATAGAGAACCGCGTGGTGATACTCGCTAATGTGTATGTTCCCCCCCCCTTTAACATCGAGGTCCTTCTTGACCTTCTGGAGTTTGTACTGGAGAGGCCGGGCCTCCCGGTACTAGCTATAGGCGATTTTAATATGGTTCTGGACCCGACAATTGATAGGTTTCCCCATGGGACTAAACGGGGGGGACAAGCGGACAGCCGTCTTCATTTCCTCTTGGAGGACCTAGGTTTGAAGGACATTTGGCGTCTGAGGAACCCCGGGATAAGAGGCTACTCCTGCTTCTCTAGTACATACTCCACACTGTCAAGAATTGATATGCTGCTTGGAAACGACGAGCTGATGGCATTGGTAGACAATATTAGGTATAGGCCTAGAGGTCTTTCTGACCACTCCCCTGTGACAGCTTCAATGGAGGTGGGGATGAGATCTTCTTATCGGGAGTGGAGAATTAATCCCTCCTGGCTGGAGTTAATAGGACAGTCCCAAGAGGTCCTGGATGCTCTGAAGGAATGTATCATGTGGAATAGAGGTTCGGCTCCCCAGGGGGTGGTCTGGGACACAATTAAAGCTATCTTACGGGGGCTATTGGTCCAGCAGATCTCAAAGATAAAAAAACGGTCAAGAGAAGGGGAGGAAACAGCAGAGAACAACTTACTTTCTGCAGAAGCTGCTTACATAAGCAACCCAACACCTGTAAACCTTAGAACATGGACAGAGGCTCAAGGGACCTATCGGGTAGTCCTGTTGGGTAAAGCTGAACAGAAATATATCTTTCAGAAACAAGTTGCCTTCGGGGAAGGGGAAGGAATAAGCAGGATGCTTGCTCATCTAATTAGAACTAACTCCCCCTCCTCGACGGTACCTCTGATTAATACAGGTGCGGGTGGGACTTCTACGTACACTCCCGAGATAGTGGACACTTTCCGGGAGTATTACGAGCGGTTATACCACTCCGAACAGCTGGATCTGAAGGAGGAAATGGATACATTCTTTGGGGGGCTGACGATCCCCTGTCTCTCTGAGGAGGACAGGGCAGCACTAGATGGCCCTGTTACTCTGGAGGAGCTGCAGCGGACCGTCCGGGTAATGGCTGGACAGAAGTCCCCTGGACCGGATGGCCTACCCATCGAAATATATCGCAGCTACGGGGAGGTGCTTCTACCTGAATTGCTGGAGGTACTTAATGCCTCGGCTCTGGAGGGAGAACTCCCCAAGTCAATGATGGATTCAACTATAATAGTGATCCCTAAGGAGAATAAGGATCCTCTTTCACCTGCCTCATACAGACCTATTGCGCTCCTGAACTCAGACATGAAGGTGTTAGCAAAGGTCCTGGCAGCTAGGTTAAATACAATTATCCATAAACTGGTGCACCATGACCAATCTGGTTTTATTCCGGGTAGGTCGACCAGTTTAAATATCAGACGCCTTTTTTTGAACCTCCAACTACCGGTTGAAGATGGGGGCAACAGGGCTGTTCTTTCCTTGGACGCGGCCAAGGCCTTCGATTCCCTAGAATGGAAATACCTTTGGAGAACCCTATCGGAATTTCGGGTGGGCCCGAATTTTGTTAATTGGGTAAAACTCCTATATGGCTCTCCGGGGGCAAGGGTGAAAGTGAACGGCGAACACTCTTCCAGGTTTCGATTGCTGAGGGGGACGAGGCAGGGGTGCCCTCTGTCGCCCCTCCTCTTCGCCCTCGCAATCGAGCCTCTGGCCCTCTCTTTGAGATCATCACCAGTAATAAAAGGGTTTAAACGAGGGGACCTAGAGGAAAAAGTAATACTATACGCAGACGATCTCCTCCTATTGCTTAGCGACACGCAGGAGTCGTTACGGGAGACTATGGGTATAATTAAAGACTTTGGCCGTTTGTCAGGACTGAGAATAAACTGGGACAAATCGAACCTACTATCAATAGACCCTTTAGTCCACCCCCTACCATACGAAGCAGAACAACTCCAAATAGTACAGAAAATTAAATATTTAGGTATCACCATCTCGAGAGACCCCAAACATTTTATTATAGAAAACCTAGCTCCACTCTTGAATAAATTTAAAGGAAAAATTCAAAATTGGAAAAAACTCTCCCTATCAGCAGCAGGCCGGTGTAATCTAATAAAAATGGTGCTTATGCCACAACTGTTATACATACTTCATAACTCGCCAATATGGATTTATAAAAAGTGGTTTATTAACCACTTCAATACCGCCCGCCGTCATATGACGCCCACAAGGTGGATCTACCATCCTGGGTGGGCGTCATATGACGTCCTCGGATTCCCGGCCGCCTGGGGGGCGCGCGCGCGCCGCCGCCGGGGGCGCGCGCGCGCCCGCGGCATCGCTCGGGACCCGGTGCGAGTGCCCGGCGGCCGCGATGTCCGCCGGGCACCCGCGATTGCCCGTTAAAACAACGGGACCGGGCGGGAACGTGGAGCTGTGTGTGTAAACACACACCTCCACGTCCTGTCAGTGCAGAGGAGACCGATCATGTGATCCCAGTACAGAGGATCACATGATCGGTCTCCTCCCCTTAAGTCCCCTCCCCCTACAGTTAGAATCACGTCTATTAGGGAACACATTAACCCCTGCAGCGCCCTCTAGTGTTAACCCCTTCCCTGCCAGTCACATTTACACAGTAATCACTGCAATTTTATAGCAACGATCGCTGTGTAAATGTGAATGGTTCCAAAAATGTGTCAAAAGTGTCCGAAGTGTCCGCCGCAATGTCGCAGTCACGAAAAAAAAATCGCAGATCCCCGCCATTACTAGTAAAAAAAAAAAAAAAAAATTCAATAAATCTATCCCCTATTTTGTAGACGCTATAACTTTTGCGCAAACCGATCAATATACGCTTATTGCGATTTTTTTTAACAAAAATATGTAGAAGAATACGTATCGGCCTAAACTGAGGAAAAAAATAGTTTTTTTTAAAAAAAATGGGATATTTATTATAGCAAAAAGTAAAAAATATTGTGTTTTTTTTCAAAATTGTCGCTCTTCTTTTGTTCATAGCGCAAAAAATAAAAACCGCAGGGGCGATCAAATACCACCAAAAGAAAGCTCTATTTGTGGGAAAAAAAGGACGTCAATTTTGTTTGGGGTGTAACGTCGCACGACCGCGCAATTGTTAGTTAAAGCGACGCAGTGCCGAATCGCAAAAAGTGCTCTGGTAAGGAAGGGTGTTTAAAAGCCCTGTATTGAAGCGGTTAAGGTAGAGACCTTATTCAGAGAACTAGTATGGAAAGGGGGAACCTCCCGGATAAGTCTTAGCACATTGCAACTCCCAACTGGGTCAGGAGGAGTAGCCCTGCCGCATCCTTTTAGATACTTTCTGGCAGCTCAGCTGCAGCACCTGGGGGGTTGCGATGTTGATAAAGAGGGGCATGAGTGGAGGATCCTCCTCTATAAAGCCTCACATAACTCCTTGATCGAGATATTAGAGGCAGGGACCTTCCATAAGGGGTGCCCTACCCAGGACTTAATGGCCAGGGTCTGGGGCACCGTAAAAAAAATGCTGGGTTACAGAGGGTTCACGGCTCTCTCCCCGTTATGGGAGAACATCAACCTACGTGAAGTACAAAAATTGGGGATTGTCAGGGAATGGGAGAGAGCTGGCCTAAAATATATTGCTCAGATTTACCACGAGGGCGGGATCAGAAGCTTCCAGGACCTCAGAGATCTCTTCCTCCTCCCTAGGAAGTCCTTTTTCAGATACCTACAGGTGAGGCATGCTCTGGCTGAACAGTTTAAAGGCGAACTACCTGAGTGGACAACTATGCAGGTTCTACAGAAACTGTCACGGATGAGGACCCGGAAGGGTTTGATATCTGATCTATACCTACATCTGTATAAAGGGACTTCGGGAGTCACACAAATAAGCCTACAGAAAGCAAAGTGGGAGAGAGATGTGGGGACTATCACAACCCCTCAATGGGAAAGGATACTCGAACTGGCTCCATTGGTTTCACTCTCCCCCCCCAGAAGATGTCACATCTTTTCCTAATACACCGGGCCTATTATACCCCAAACAAACTGTTTAGGTTCGGGTGTAGGCAGGATGACAGATGTCCTAGATGCGGGAGACCGGGGGGTGATCTTGTCCACATGTTCTGGAAATGTCCAAAATTATATGAATATTGGAAGGAGGTGGTGGACAGGGTCTCCCAGGTATTCAATACTTACCTGGAATTCGACCCTATTCTATGTGTACTCGGGGGAGGAGGGGGAGCTGGTGGGTCCAGGGAGGGTCAGCTAGCTGTCCTGCGCTGCTTCTTTCAGGCTAGGATATTAATCGCCCGTAGGTGGCAGTCTACTAGCCCCCCTACAGCTACTGAGTGGGAGCAAAACATGGACAGAGTGATCTTGAAAGAAAGAACTACATATATAAAACAAGGGAACCTTGCCAAATTCCATTTGATTTGGAAACCATGGATGGAGAGAGGAACTTGTAATGGGATCTAGAAAGTGATAATTAAACTAACCTAATTAAACCGCACCTTGTGGATAACCAGTTACTAATGAGGAGTAAGAGGATGGATGTATGGGGTAAAGGGGGAACGCAAGGCGATATGAATGAGGTAGATTATAACCGAACTGCTAAATGACTTGTGTCTAACTTGATTCGTGTAAAAGTGAAAAATGTTGTAGGAGACTGTGAATATTCTGTAAATTGTAAAAAATTTAAATAAAGATATAAAGTTAAAAAAAAAATATTTTGTAAACCCTATAACTTTTGCGCAAACCAATCAATAATCGCTAATTGCGATTTTTTTTTACCAAAAATATGTAGAAGAATACGTATCGGCCTAAACTGAGGAAAAAAAAAGTTTTTTTATAAATTTTTTGGGGATATTTATTAGAGCAAAAAGCAAAAAATATTGCATTTTTTTCAAAATTGTCGCTCTATTTTTGTTTATAGCGCAAAAAATAAAAAACCGCAGGGGCGATCAAATACCACCAAAAGAAAGCTCTATTTGTAGGAAAAAAAGGACGCCAATTTTGTTTACGCAGTGCCGAATCGCAAAAAGGGGCCTGGTCCTTTGGCTGCCAATTGGTCCGGGGCTGAAGTGGTTAAAGCACTAGTTTAATCTACTGATATATCACTTTCCCTGGTTCTGTTTTCCCCTCTTATCAACTTGATAAACATATATATTTTTTAAATAAAACCTTTCCATTTTCATTACTTACTTTATTTTAGACCCATTGATGTCATCACTGGTATACTAGGTGTCTGTGCTTCTCTATGAAGAGCAGGAAGGTTGGCTGGGGAGAGAGGCTGGCAAGATTCTGTACAAAGCTTCCTAAAAACATTACAACACCCTGCCTCAGTACTTTTCTCAAGACCCCAACCCCTGATTCAAGCATCAGTCTGCTTTTGAGAGGAGTTATGCAAATATAAAAATACCTTGATAGGTGAATGTCAGTCTGGAGGAGTGGGCATTCCTGGGCAGAATACATTTGCTTTCAGACCACATGAGGTAACAACCACATATGTTGCTAAGGCTTCATGATTAAAAGGACTGAAATTCAATGAATGAAAATGGTGGGCCATGGACAATAAAGCTGGGGAGAAAAAGACTGAATGATGCTGGATGTCATTCAGCTAGAAAATGAGCCAAGCTCTATCTGATTTGCTGCAGCTTATAGTCCACATTGTGAGAAACTTACATGTGTGAGGTCAGTTTTAACCCCTTCCTGCCCCTGGTGTCCCATTAATCATTTTTAAAATTCCAAAGGGTGGGAAGAATCAGCGATCATGTGACCACTGTCACAGAGATTACATGATTGGAAGCCAGTCCAGCCAACTAGCAATCTTTAGCCCAGACCAAGAGATGGTGAGTCACTCTCAGCATATAAAAATAGGACTCAAACAAAGCATTTGTGCAGTCTTTGGACTTTAAAGCCCACCCTCTTGCCGCCACATATATTTGTTGGGCAGTCATAAAGGAGTTTTTAAAAAGTTGAACCATGGATAACACAAAATAACTGCTGCTTGAAATATGAACAATATGGCCCCTACTAACTAAAAGGGCAGCCAATGCTAGTTTGGCTGTATTTCTCCTGTTGATCATGGGAGTGCAGTTAGTTTTGCCTTGTCTGACTTATTTTTAGCAGACAGTCCAGGCTGGGGTAAGATTGTGACAATATAGTTGGGATCCACCCCCTCCACAGCCCAGCGCTCCAGTGAGTGTGTGCGGGGGGAGAGAGCAGAGAGCGGTGACTGACAGTCACCAGCTCTCTACTCATGAAGTTCTCAGAGCCAAGCAATTAGCGGTGTAAAGCAGCACTTATAGTAAACACAAACAATGGTTAGGCACACAGTTAACCTTTGATCACCCTAGATGTTTAACCCCTTCCCAGCCAGTGTCATTAGTACATTGACAGTATTTTTAGCACTGATTACTGTATTAGTGTCACTGGTTTTCACAAAGTGTCAGTTAGTGACAGAATGTCTGCTGCAATATCGCAGTCCTGCTTTAAGTCACTGATAGCCACCATTACTAGTATATAAATAAAATAACAAAAAATTCCAGTATGCAGTGCCTTGAAAAAGTATTCATACCCCTTAAAATTTTCCACATTTTGTCATATTACAACCAAAAACATAAATGTATTTTATTGGGATTTTATGTGATAGACCAACACAAAGTGTTGAAGTGGAAGGAAAATGTTAAATGTTTTTCAATTTCTTTTTACAAATAAATATGTGAAAAGTGTGGCGTGCATTCGTATTCAGCCTCCCTCAGTCAAAACTTATGTAGAATCACCTTTAACTGCAATTACAGCTGCAAGTCTTTTTGGGGAGGTCTC
Organism: Lithobates sylvaticus; assembly: GCA_028564925.1. Taxonomy (NCBI): domain Eukaryota; kingdom Metazoa; phylum Chordata; class Amphibia; order Anura; family Ranidae; genus Lithobates; species Lithobates sylvaticus. The sequence goes on along the minus strand of CM053030.1, from coordinate 196,482,049 downwards.
TACCAGCTTTGCACATCTAGAGAGTGACATTTTTGCCCATTCTTCTTTGCAAAATAGCTCAAGCTCTGTCAGATTGGATGGAGAGCGTCTGTGAAAAGCAATTTTCAAGTCTTGCTACAGATTCTTAATTTGATTTAAGTCTGGACTTCGACTGAGCCATTCTAATGCCCCGTACACATGGTCGGACATTCTGACCACAAAATCCATCAGATTTTTTCTGACGGATTTTGTCCGAAACTTGTGTTGCACACACACGGTCGGACAAAGTTGACAGAAAATCCGATCATTCCGAACGAGGTGACGTATAAAACATACGACGGGACTACGTAGAGGCCAGTAGCCAATAGCTTTCATCTCCAATTTTCTTCTGAGCATGCGTGGCACTTTGTGCGTCGGAATTCTCTACACACCATTGGAAAAAGTCCATAATCCGATCTCACTTTTTCCATCGAAATATCCGACCGTGTGTACGGGGCATAACACATGAATATGCTTTGATCTAAACGATTCCATTGTAGCTCTGGCTGTATGTTTAGGATAGTTGTCCTGTTGGAAGGTGAACCTATACCCCTCTTTAACAGACTCTAAGCCCCCGTACACACGGTCGGAAATTCCGACCACAAAATCCGTCAGATTTTTTCCGATGAATTTTGTCCGACACTGGTGTTGCATACACACGGTCGGACAAAGTTGTCGGAAAACCCGATCATTCTGAACGTGGTGATGTTCGTTGCATACGCCGGAACTACGTAGAGGCTAGTAGCCAATAGCTTTGGTCTCGTAATTTGATCTGAGCATGCATGGCACTTTGTCCGTCGAAAATTCTTAAAACACGATCGGAAAAAGTCTGATCGGGTTTCGCTTTCTTCTTGAAACTCTTCCATAAAGGCCAGATTTGTGGAGTGCACGACTAATAGTGGACAGATTCTCTCACCTGAGCTGTGGATCTCTGCAGCTCCTCGAGAGTAACCATGGGTCTCTTAGCTGCTTCTCTGATTAATGCTCTCCTTGCCCGGCCTGTCAGTTTAGGTAAATGGCCATGTCTTAGTAGGTTTTCAGTTGTGCCATACTCTTTCCATTTTCAGATGATGGATTGAACAGTGCTATGTGAGACGTTCAAAGCTTGGGATATTTTTTTATTACCTACCCCTACTTTAAACTCCACAACTTTATCCCTGACCTGTCTGGTGTTTTCCTTGGCCTTCAGGATGCTGTTTGTTCACTAAGGTTCTCTAACAAACCTCTGAGGGCTTCACAGAACAGCTGTATTTATACTGAGATTAAATAGCACACAGGTAGACTCTATTTACTAATTAGGTGACTTCTGAAGGCAATTGGTTCCACTAGTTTTTAGTTAGGGATATCAAAGTAAAGGGGGCTGAATACATGAATGCATGCCACACTTTTCAGATATTTATTTGTAAAACATTTTGAATACCATTTATCATGTTTCTTCCACTTCACAATTATGTACCACGTTGTGTTGGTCTATCACATAAAATCCCAATAAAATACATTTACGTTTTTGGTTGTAACATGACAAAATGTGGAAAATGTCAAGGGGTATGAATACTTTTTCAAGGCACTGTATAAACCATAGTTTGTAGATGGTATAACTTTTGCACAAACCAATCAATATACATTTATTGGGATTTTTTTTACCAAAAGTATGTAACAGAATGCATATTGGCATAAATTTACTAAGAAATGTGATTTTTAAAATTGTTTTATGGTACATATTTTATAGCAGAAAGTCAAAAATATTGTTTTTTTTTTCAAAATTGTCAGTCTTTTTTTTGTTTATGGCACAAAAAAAAAAAGCAGTGGTGATCAAATATCATGAAAAAAATGACATACATTTAGTTTAGGTACAGCATTGCATGACTACGCAATTGTACGTTAAAAGAATGTAGGGCCGTAAAGAAAAAGATATCCTGGTCATTAGGGGAGTGAATCTTCCAGTGGTCAAGTGGTTAATAAATATAATCATGTAATTTGATTATGCTATTATGTGCCCTATTGATTTATATGAATGTGAATTATAATGATAGATCCACTGAAAGCTCTAAATAGACAAGTCTTTTATATCAGTTTGCATCTTGAATCAACAGTGTTTGAGTGAAATGCAAAAAAAGAAAAAGCAAATAGAGTGACTATAGTGACAAAAATGTATAAACATGACTAAAAGAGTTACATAGGAAATGTTTGCTGTTTTCAGTCATAGCAGGTCTGGGCATGTAGACCATTTACAATATAATTTTGAGTTGGGGACAAAGAGAAGGCAAATTTATTAACCCCTTCAGATCTGCGCTATAGCCAAATGACAGCTACAGGACTTACTTTGCCTGGAGGCCGTCGATAGACGTCCTCCCCTTTTCACGCTCCCCGCTAGATGAGACTCGGGTGATCACAGATCGGAGTAAGAGGTCGATCCTGGCCCCTTACCACGTGATCAGCTATTCACGTGATGTTAACAGAAGATCTGTAATCTTTTTTTTTCTTCTCATGCTGACAGTGTGAGGAGAAAAAAAGCCGTTCACCGGCTTCTGTGCAAGGGATTTTGGTCCCGAAGAGGAAGAGGCAAAGCCACCTCATCTGTGCCAACCAGTACCGCCTGCCAGTGCCACCTGCCAATGCCCACAGTGCCACAAATCAGTTTCACCACCAGTGCATAACAGTGCCAACAATCAGTTTCACCTATCAATGCCCACGAGTTCCACCTATCAATGTCCACCAGTGGTGCCAATCAGTGCCTCATCAGTGCCACCTAGCAGCGCTGCCTATCAGTGTCACCTACCAGTGCTGATCAGTGCCCATCACTGCCACCCATCAGTGCCCATCACTGCCACCTATCAGTGCCAATCAGTGCTAGCTATCAGTGCCACCTATCAGTGCCATCTATTAGTGCCCTTCAGTACTGTGACAGACCTAGCCGGGACACAGGCTTTTTGAGAGGACTAAATGCAAGCCTCTTGCAACTGATTATGGGCCCTGTATTTTAAGGGGCACAGGGTGAATGATAACCCCACTATAATCTGTGCTAGTCAGATTCAATGCTGTATATATGTTTATATAATGTGTGTTGTCCCATGCTGTTGGGACACACACTGTCAGATGCTAATATCGTCAACTCCAGCCACCTGTCTGTTGTCTTGTATAATGTAAATGAGGCTAGTCATTACAGGCTTGACACAGATTCTAAAGAGTATTTCACCTATGGTTGTATGTGCTAATTAACCCTGCAATTGAATGAAGGAGTCCAGTGTTGATTGAGATAATTAGCTCATGCTAATTAGGTTAGGTTTTAGTCATCCGGCTGTATATATTTGTGTGACATCTCAAATAAAAGTTATTCCTGATGTACTCCAAGACTGGTGTTGTCTAGTTCTTGGGGGTTCCTATAGCCAGATCCATTGGACTCATGTTCCAGGACTTAGGAAGCATTTACGGCGGACACCTTGAGTACAGGATTCGTCACATTGGTCTGGGACATCCAAACCTCCACCGGGATCCAAGATCAGGATAGCAGACTTCAGTCACCCCAGCGGAGATATGGATCTGGCATCAGAGTTCCCGGGGCTGCTGCAGATCATCCTTTCAGCATACACCAGGACTGTGTCTGAGGATGAATACCTGGAGCTCAGGCAGCAGATTCGGGTGAAGCTCTGGATTGGAGCCCTCCAGCTCGCTGGTATAAAACAGGGCAAGTGCTTTCCAACCCAAGAGCAACGGGCCAGTGACCAACGGGCATTTCGGATGGCATTCCTGGGAGAGCAGCCCCAGGAGCAATGGGTGACTGAGTTGGACAGGCTGGTCCAGCAGGAGATAGAGCTGGACAATCATTATCGGGCTCTGCAATGGCACGCAGAGCAGGGATATTTAGGGGAGACAACAGAATGGAGGGATCTGACTTTGGAGGCCCTGGATTGCTGTGGGAGAGCCTTACATATCGTTTTGTGTTTGGCGATGAAGGGGGACCTACCCTTGAGGACCTGCGAGAATATAGAGAGGCTATGCTCGGTCTTGCAGGGGTCTCAGAGCCTAAACCTGATCTGGACCATTTGTTAAGGAAGGAACAGCATCTGGAAAGGGCATACAGGAAACTGCTAGAACACGTTCAGCAGCATGCCAGAGAATCGGCAGTGGAAACTCTGGAGATTGTCGTCCCCAAAGCGGAAGTGCTGACAATTGGGCAGAACTCTGCTAACTTCTGCCCAGCACCCACAGTGGCTTCGGCCTTCTTGAGAGAAAAGGTAGTCGGCCTTTCTCCCACAACACTGACAGGGACATGTGATTTTCTGCCAGCAGCATCTATGGAGTTACAACAAACTTCTCCAGCTGAAGATCTGGTAACTGAACAGAGGGTCCAAGACCTCTGTCCCACACTTTTAGCAATTCCAGAGACTGGGGATTTAATAGACGTTTCTGTAGAGGAGGAACAACCTAGCAAAACCCCCATTAGAAGTGATGGCAACCGGACAGAGAGTCCAAGACCTCTGCCCCACACCTACAGCAATTCTGGAGGCCCAGGGTGAGGAGGTGGCAGTCCATCACGAGTTGCAGATCAGGATCCAAGGAGAGAATGCAGTCGTCACCTCACAACTGCAGCTTGATCTGGTGTCGGTGGATGGGCCTGTGGTCTCCACTAACAGAAAAACAGCAGAAGCAGCAGCTGAAAGCTGGTTTCTGTCCCCCCCATCAACTTTCAGCTGCTGCAGGGAGAGACACAGAGACAGGGCATCAACCTGTAGTTGCTTCCTCCGCACTGACCCCCTCCCTGTTCTGCATACTTCTGATTCCCCCTCTCTGTGTGCCCCCTGTCATTGTGTCAGCCCCCCAACCTTTCCCACAGCACTGCTGGCTTCCCTGTCCCGCCAGCTGCCGTGGGTACAGGGCATGTGTCATGATGGAGAGCAGAGTAAGGGGCTAGTAAATATATAATTTTCTGGCCCCTTCCTTTATTGGAAAAAGTGAGTGATTGGTACTGATCACACCTGTGTTCATTGATAACTGAGCATAGTAAACTGTTTACTATGCTTCATGTTTTGAATGAACAGGAACCCCTATCTCCTGTTCATTCATCTTCAGTGTAGCTGAAGCTACATAAAAATAAAAAAAAGAGTGTCCTTAATTCCTTTCTCTGTCCCAAAGGTGAGATGTTAGGGGTCTATTTAGACCCCCCCCCCAACTGCGTTGTCAAAAAGAAATGTAGAAAAAACGATTTAAAACATGTAAAGAATAATAAATTGTAAAAAAAATAATATCTTTTTTAAATTGTAAAAAAAAATATATTTTTTAAATTGAGTAGTAGTTAATTAACCAGTAGTTAATAGCTTCTGTCTCGTAATTTATTCTGAGCATGCGTGGCACTTTGTGGGTCGGAATTGTCTACACACGATCGGAATTTACGCAATCGGATTTTGTTGTCGGAAAATTTTAGATCCAGATCTTAAACTTTGTGTGTCGGGAATTCCGATGGAAAAAGTCAGATGGAGACTACACATGGTTGGAATTTCCGACAACACGCTCCAATCGCACATTTTCCATCGGAAAGTCCAACCGTGTGTACAGGGCATTACTCTTGCATAATGCATATTAAGCAATTGTTACTCATGTCATTAGCAATGCCTTTATGATTGTTTTATTTTTAAAAATACCTTTTGATTCTGCCTTCTCTGGGATTACCATCTTACTTGTGGGCAGGCGAAGCCCACAAGCATATTCTTCCGGAATACAGCGCTGCTGTATTCCCAGAATGCACAGCCTGTTCTCACGCATTCGCAGTAAAAGCACGTAGCGGTGCAGTAAACTACGCAGGTTGCCATCACAATGGGTGGCGTCGTCGGACGTGCCCACCCCGTTGTTATGGTAAGCTAGCCCTCAGCGCTGCTCACTGACTCCTGGGAAATTATGACACACATATCCCAAGAGCAGTAACAAGCAGAGGCACCGAGGGAAATTACGTCAGGCTCCGTGTGAGGAAGGGAAAGATTAGAAGGGACCATATAGCTTACGCCGACGATGTGCTATTCTTTATTACTAACCCCCGGACCACTTTGCCTAACCTTCTTAATATTCTGAAGTTATACGGCTCTACGTCTAATTTAAAAATTAATTTCACTAAGTCGGAGATTCTAAATATAAACATTGAGCAAGTCGAAGCCGATCGACTCTCAAAAGAGTTCCATTTCCCATGGAGGGATGAAATAAAATATTTGGGTGTCAAGCTCTCGTCCACTTTAAGAAAAATTTACACACTAAACTATCCACCCTTGCTGGACGAAATCAAAGCAGAAACTAAAAGACTGACATCCTGCCCCGGATCGGGAAAATAAATGCGGTTAAAATGGTTATTGTCCCAAAAGTAAACTACAAATTACAGATGCTCCCACTTTTAGTGCCTCAAGCCTTTTTCGGAATATTAAATAGAATCATCTCCAAATTTATATGGTCTAATAAGAAACCTTGTATATCCATAAAGATGCTATCTAAGGGAAAACACCAGGGAGGGCTAGCATGCCCCGACTTCGAGAAATATTTTAGTGCTATAGTACTTTCTAGGGCAATGGAATGGATAAAGGGTGGAAGCAACAAGAGATGGGTAAATAATGAGAACGCACAAAGCAACACACAATTGGGTCACATTATGTGGAATCCCACAAAAGATAGGGTATTGGGGGGAGGGACACACGAAATCACACTAAGAGAGTGGGATAGATTATTTAGGAAAAATAAATGGGTTTATAACTCTCCTTTATTATACTTAAAAGATAATATTTTTTTTACACCCGGTAGGAGTAAAATATGGGGAAATTGGATTAAAAACGGGGAGGCACAGTTACGAGATATCATTAAGCAAGGTAGAATAGTCACTTATCACGACTTAAGAAATAATAGAGAGCTCATGTCTATTGACGCGTGGAGGTACTCGCAGCTTAAGCACTTTGTAGACAGTCTCCCACAGCCAATCCGATATGGAGAGGATTTTACAGTTCTGGAGAAAATCTGTCTACGAACCACAACTAGAAACAACACATCCCGCATATATAAGATGTTGATCCAGGAGGAAACTGACTGGGTCCCTCCAGGCGTCAAAAGATGGGAAGGGGAACTGGGAACCCCATGTAGTAAAGATAGAATTAATAGAATTTTTCATTTAATGCACCGCTCTGGGTTTAACACGAAAACAGTTGAAGTCAACTATAAATGCATCTCAGGTTGGTACTTGACCCCCTTGAAGCTTAGCAGATTCCAAAAAGATAAATCTCCAGAATGCTGGCGAGGTTGTGGGAGTATAGGTACGATGGCCCGCATTTGGTGGGAATGCCCTAAGATCAAAAAATATTGGCAACAAATCTTGGACCTAATTAAAATAATTACAGGGAAAAGTATCCCAGAGGACCCCTGGACAGTACTGTTCCATGGGTCAGATACACCCATCAGACAGTACAAGTCTTCAGCAATTCCGATATTCCTAAATGAAGCTAAAAACCTCATTGCAGGGCACTGGCGTGACCCCGAGAGCCCGCGTACAGGGGAATGGATAACCAGAGTAAATCTACAGCAAAAAATGGCAAGCCCTGAGGCTCAAGGGACAGGAGGAGATAAAGTTGAGGAAGGGCTGGGGAAATGGGAGGGTTGGGAAATCTTCAAAGACTCATGGAGATTCACTGAAGAAATAATGGGATAGAGGTCGAGAGATGGGACTCTTAGGAGTACCCTATACGCAACACGATACTCCAATATGTATAGACGTGATACACACGAAACCAATAGGTAGTACCCACAAAGCGTTTTGCAGGCCAGGGACTGGGGGAGGGAGGGGGGAAGGGGAGAAAATGTTAAATGTATTTTCCTTACTTATGTACACGACGTAATGATTTTGTATGCATTTAAAAACGTATAAATAAAGATTAAAAAAAAAAAAAAAAAAAAAAAGATCCAGATCTTAAACTTTGTGTGTCGGGAATTCCGATGGAAAAGTCAGATGGAGACTACACATGGTTGGAATTTCCGACAACGCGCTCCAATCGCACATTTTCCATCGGAAAGTCCAACCGTGTGTACAGGGCATTACTCTTGCATAATGCATATTAAGCAATTGTTACTCATGTCATTAGCAATGCCTTTATGATTGTTTTATTTTTAAAAATACCTTTTGATTCTGCCTTCTCTGGGATTCCCATCTTACTTGTGGGCAGGCGAAGCCGACAAGCATATTCTTCCGGAATACGGCGCTGCTGTATTCCCAGCATGCACAGCCTGTTCTCACGCATTCGCAGTAAAAGCACGTAGCGGTGCAGTAAACTACGCAGGTTGCCATCACAATGGGTGGCGTCGTCGGACGTGCCTACCCCGTTGTTATGGTAAGCTAGCCCTCAGCGCTGCTCACTGACTCCTGGGAAATTATGACACACATATCCCAAGAGCAGTAACAAGCAGAGGCACCGAGGGAAATTACGTCAGGCTCCGTGTGAGGAAGGGAAAGATTAGAAGGGACCATATAGCAACAGGCATTAAAAAGTAAGTAAAAAAATATATTTTTGGCCAAATGTCATTTGTTTGGTTATTTGCTGCACAAATAACCTAGGTGGAACATTGCTTTAAATGATCAAAATATAACTGGATACTAACATTAACACTGTATTTTACTTCAACATTTAACACTAAATTAATTAAATTTAAATTTAATTTAATAACACCAGGGATTGTTGATACAGGGAATATCTAATTTCCTCCTGGGGGATCAAGAAGGATTTTTTTTCTCCCAGACTGGAGTGAATTGGATCATGCCCGTGTCTTTTTTCAACCTTACTAACTATATAACAATTATTACAATTAAAATGTACTTTTATGACAGATTCTGTATTAACCTCCCTAGCGGTAACCCCGAGTCTGGCTCGGGTTCAGTTTTTTCTGCTGGGAGCGGTAACCCCGAGCCAGACTCGGGGTGCATTGCAGGATACAGAGGGGGAAGTTACTTACCTTTTCCCCTGGATCCTGCGATGTCTTCCCGCTGTGTGAGCGAGCCGTCCGCTCGCTCGATTCACACAGTGCCGGGTGCCACCGATCTCCATTCCCTGCGACGTTCCGAAGCACGGGAGCGGAGATCGGTGCCAAATTTAAAAAAGTTTAAAAACACACAACACATACAGTACTGTAATCTTACAGATTACAGTACTGTATACCAAAAATACACATCCCCTTTGTCCCTAGTGGTCTGCCCAGTGCCCTGCATGTCATTTTATATAATAAAAAAAAAAAAATTCTGCCTGGAAACTGGAGATTGTCCATAGCAACCAAAAAGTGTCCCTTTATGTGAAAAGTGGTTTTAGACCAGCTAGAAAACACTGATAAAAAATTAGAATCACAATTTATCATCAAACAATAAATTTTATGACAGCGATTATTCTGCAACTGAGCAAATTTCAGTGTTTTTGATTTGATTACATTAATATTGAATCATTTTTATATATATTTTTATTATATTATAATTTATGATTTTGTGTTTCAAACTTTATCATACCCGGGATGTCTACTAGACTCTGGTTCGGACAGATTTAAGTGAGTTATTCATAAGAATTTAAAAGACAAAAGGTAGCAGATCATAGACATAAATAGCCAATTAAAACTCCAGATACATAATTAGGCATATAATAAAATGTAACAGGCAAAGGTGCATAAAGTGGTGTGATAAAATCAAATCAAGTGATAAAAACAATCCTGGTTAAAAATGTATCATAAAAGTCGCATGATGTGACTGAATAAATAACAGTGCATCCAAATGTGTATATAAAAAAACACAGTGATGTGATATATAAAAGGACGTAGTGAAAATCCTTAAACGCATGTATTGTACATCCAAGAATGTGAAAGAGGGAGTGATCCAAACGGATAAAATCAATATATCATATAAGTGATATAAAAAATATAATAATATAAAGTGCAGAAGAGCAGAGGAGACTATGAAATCTCATGTAAATTGGTATCCAGATTGGTGACAAATCCGTGTCAACTAAATCATAATGGCAAACTGGAGTGAAAGAAAAAAAACAAATACTGAAATTGTGAATAGCGATTAATAGGTCGCAGAATATGAAAGTCCAAGTAGAAAGTCCATATATAGCATAAATGCAGGGTGATTTTGATATTTTCTATCCAGCAGGGGGCGAGCTACCAGTGCTGAGGTATCCAGTGGTGATAAGGGGTAAACTATAAGTCCTGTGCAGTGATCCGTGTGTATTTCTCGTGGAATCCTAATAGGAATATGGGTGGCCCCTTACCTTACAGCTGTAAGGTTACAGCAGTGTAATCTGGGTCTTTGTGGTCATAGGAGACCGTCCTCCCTGGGGTGTCTTTCCGGTTTTTTCAATGTCTTTCCCAGGTGGTTCCCTTCAGCTTTTCTCCTTATCCAGGCAGGGGCAGGGAGGGGGGATGGGGGTTTTTTTTCCTCAATGTGCAAATGTAATAAGATAGCCTCATAGTGTAGTATGTAAATGATAAACAGGTATTTATTGCAATCAAACAGCATACTTACGTGATACGAAACAAATTTTGCAAATACTAAATGCTACACCATTAGATGAAGGACCATGGCTGTTAGCAACAGCGGACGTTTCGTCACTATATACAATAATTTTACACCACCAGGCATGTGAAGCCATTAAATGGGGACTCAGGAAACACACAAAACTCCCATGTATACAAAGGAAGTATCTAGTGAAGAGCTTGGATTTCTGTCTTAAAAATAGCTACTTCTGGTTCAACCGCAACTATTACCATCAGCGAACAGGAGTAGCAATGGGGGCTAAGTTTGCCCCCAGCGTAGCAGGCCTTTTCATGGCAAAATGGGAAAATGAAACAGTATTCACAAATAGACCAGAGGAGCTCCAGATATATCGTCGCTATATTGATGACGTGTTTATTTTATGGAAAGGTGATCTGAGCAAACTAACCAACTTCCTAGAAAATTTAAACAAAAATGACAGGAACATAATACTATCATGGGACATCAGCGATAAACAGATCACATTTCTGGATTTGGAGATAGGGCAACAAAACGGAAAATTAGTGTCAAAGACACATTTCAAAGATGTAGACCGGAACAGTTATTTACCGGTCGACACGTGTCATCATAAAAATTGGATATATAATATCCCAAAGGGCCAACTCATGCGCCTCAGACGCAATTGTACAGAAAATGACCTCTTCTTGAGTCAAGCGAAAAATATGAAAATGAGATTCATCGAAAAAGGCTACTGCAACAAAATGCTAGACAGAAATATAGCTGAAATAGAAACAATGAATAGGAATGATCTCATTATGGATAAACCCAAAGAAAAGATTTGGCAAGACACTGTGCCCATCATTTTAGATTACAGTGCACAACATAAGCAAATAGAAAAAATCATAAGACGCAACTGGAACATTCTACAAGCTGACACACGCCTAAAAGAAATTCTTCCAAATCATCCAAAATTTGTATACAGAAGAGCCCCAACAATCAGAGACAAGGTGGTAAAAAATATTCCAGATCCCCCGAGTAAAGGATTCACTTTTTTTACAGGAGAGGGCTTCTACCCGTGCAAACGCTGCTATGCGTGCACAACAACTAAACGACCAGTAGAAAAAAGAAAAGAGTTTGTATCAAACAGCACTGGCACTAACCATAAAATCAAAAATTTTGTTTGCTGCAACACAATGGGTGCTGTATACGTACTTGAATGTAGCTGCGGACTCCAGTACGTAGGCCGTACTAAGAGACTGTTGAGAGTTAGAATAAAAGAACATGTTCGGAACATCAAAAAGGGATTTGATAAACACAATGTGTCCAAACATTTTGCCATCCATCATAACAAAGACCCCTCACATTTAAAATTCTGGGGCATTGAGCCCTACATCAAACATTGGAGGGGAGGACATAAGGTGAGGACCCTAAGCCAACTTGAATCGAAGTGGATCTTCACCTTAAATACCCTCACGCCACATGGCTTGAACGTAGAATTTGACCTCAATTGTTTCCTCAGTGATTTTTAAAAATATTTTGTTGGAATTTTTTAGACATATTTTAAAAAAAATACTTTTTTTATGTAGCTCAATTATCCATTCGATTCCCTCCTGGCCCTTTCATCCAAGTAGACCAAGACTCCCTCATTATTTAGTTCTGGAATATGTCTGCACTCTGGAGGTCTCCCACCCTCTCTCATTTCTATTCTGCCACCCTGTTGTTTTATTCACAGGTTTTATTACTATGAACCACTGCAATTATATATTTCATGTATTATCTTGACGTCATTTCCGGTATATTTTATTCTCATATTTTATATATATATTTTTATATATATATATATCCATATATTTTTTCCATAATTTTTATTATGTCCTTTTACCCGTTTTACCAAGATGAATATTCCCTATTTTTTAACACATAATGGATATACACTGGCACTGGCGTTTTTATTGACTTTTACACAGCCTATTTAAAGACCATGGTAGAGACACTAGGTACCCCTGATGAAGTCACGTGACAAGTGACGAACACGCGTCGGGACACGTGACCTACCGGAAGTGACGCCACCGAGCTCGAGGCTCGTTTTTACCCTGCATTTGTATTCACTGCTTTTATGTGTGTACCCATTCTATCTGTTTTACCTGTTTGATTGCAATAAATACCTGTTTATCATTTACATACTACACTATGAGGCTATCTTATTACATGTGCACATTGAGGTGAAAACCCCCCCATCCCCCCTCCCTGCCCCTGCCTGGATAAGGAGAAAAGCTGAAGGGAACCACCTGGGAAAGACATTGAAAAAACCGGAAAGACACCCCAGTGAGGACGGTCTCCTATGACCACAAAGACCCAGATTACACTGCTGTAACCTTACAGCTGTAAGGTAAGGGGCCACCCATATTCCTATTAGGATTCCACGAGAAATACACACGGATCACTGCACAGGACTTATAGTTTACCCCTTATCACCACTGGATACCTCAGCACTGGTAGCTCGCCCCCTGCTGGATAGAAGATATCAAAATCACCCTGCATTTATGCTATATATGGACTTTCTACTTGGACTTTCATATTCTGCGACCTATTAATCGCTATTCACAATTTCAGTATTTGTTTTTTTTCTTTCACTCCAGTTTGCCATTATGATTTAGTTATATACACATTTGGATGCACTGTTATTTATTCAGTCACATCATGCGACTTTTATGATACATTTTTAACCAGGATTGTTTTTATCACTTGATTTGATTTTATCACACCACTTTATGCACCTTTGCCTGTTACATTTTATTATATGCCTAATTATGTATCTGGAGTTTTAATTGGCTATTTATGATCTGCTACCTTTTGTCTTTTAAATACTTAGTGTAAATTTGCGCGCCACTACCTCTTCTTTTTTTATTCCACTTGGGTTCAGACATTTCCTTTTAGTGTGCGCAGCATCCCTCTAGTTAGTGTCGGTGTGCTGGCGCAGGATTAATTTTTTCCATTCATAAGAATTGCATGCCTACAATAAAAAAAAGCCAAATTTCCATGCAAAATAATTGTACCGCTTTCAGCACAAAATTCCAGCCAGAATCATACCGCCAGGGAGGTTAAGAGTATTGACAATGTTACATCATCATTACTATTTAAAGGATTCATGCTTTTAGAGGTAACATATTTTTTTATCACTTAACCTGCTAGTAGATTATCTCATCACTACAGCTAAAAATCCATTACTTAAAGGGACAATTTTTTTTTACCCAAGTTGCAAAATATCCTGACACAGGGGTGGATAGACTGCATTATCACTACGGTGGCATTAAAATCTTAAATTTAACATCAACTACCTGTAGAAACTAAAGCTGGCCATAGATGGATCGAAATTCAGTCAGTTTAGTAGGGATCAACCAAATTTTGATCAGTGTGTGTCTTTCCCTGTTAGGCAGAAGTCAATTTTCAGGACAGACAAGCTGTAAAACTTTTCTTGATCAGTGGCGGCAGCTGCTGCTCAGTGTTTTCTGACAGTCCCGGGTCCCCCCTGTCAGAATACAATGTCCCGGGCCTGGTGGAGGGGGGATTCATCCATCTAACTTTTTTGTTGATAAACAAAGGAAGACGTACTGTATCATAACTGATTGAAAGAAAGGACGCTGCATAAGAAAGGAATGTGTTTTCTCACTGTATTCTTTAGTTATATTTTCTTTTTAGTATCAGATAAAAGATAGTACATATGCACTAGTAGTCTTTATTTTAGGTAGTAAGTAGTAGCAGTAATTATGAAAAAGTTCTAAGTAGGTTACACATTTTAGCGCCTAAATTTACATTTGCATTAGTTGTTTCTACTTGATGTAGTTTATTGGCAAATGCAAAATAACATGGCTATTACATATTTAAAGTGCATTTGTTGAGAAAATCGTCAAATCATTATATTTACTTCCTTGAATTTTGTGACATGTATTCACTATGCCCTGTTGAAAGGCATAGCTGTGTTACAGGTTTCACAGAGCCTGTCTTCTGAACTACAGAGGTTTTAAGGAGAGAAATCTCAGGAGGCAGATTCAGTATTGGAATCACAGCTTGAAGGTAGGAAGGTAAGAAGAGAAAAGTAGTCCTTGGAAACCACATATAAACAGCAAATGAGAAGCATAAGCAAACACTGATATCTAAAAAGAAGATGTAAGAGATGTCCAGCAGACATGCAGCACTCACAACAGGTTATTATTTAAAAATGGATTGCCAAAAATAACAGTTGTTTTTATTACTATAACAATGCTGATGCTATAAGATATATATGTATGCTTTGACCATAAATCCCCTTTACCAAACTAATATTAGTTATTTATTTAAAATAATTTATTTAGCCTCATTATGTACTAGATACATTTTTAAATTGTAGTCATAGATTAGACATTGCATTAAATTTTGGCAAAATATTAGTAAGTTTCAAATTTTCAGGACAATTAGTTGTAAATTATATAGATCAGAATTATTCCAAATGCATGAATCATTCTGATCAAAGGAAAATATCTTGTATCAAACAGTAAGAGCTTTTTGGTGGATGTTGGTTTCACCAGAGGAGTTTATAATGGGGCAGCAGTAAAAAGTAGATACAATTAAGCAAAGGAGGGTGCTATAGAATTTCTCTAAAAAGGAATTAGCAGGGTCCTTTTGGAAAATGAAAAGACAATAACATAGTACCTAAATTGCTAACACTGAGAAATGGTGTGTAGACTTTTAATTGCTCCCATAATTGGGATGAAAAATTATAATGAACAATCAGCACTCAAAGAGACCAGCTTCATTTCAGAAATTTCTGGTAATAACATTTTTCAAGTGCAATGGTAGAAGGTTAATAAGACCTTTGGTGAGTTCTGGGGAGGCACAAAATTGCCATGCAGTGCATTTAATCTCTATTACTATTATTATTATTTTCTGACTTGTTAATGTTTTGTATCCTTTCAGCAAAATTCACCACTTATACGTATACTTGACATGAATAAAAGTTATCAGAGACAAGCTAGTCCATTCAATTCTTTCAACATTTATATTAACAGTGTAACAATATCATTGGAAAGACATACTAAACCTTTAGACAGGCTGACAATACACAGAATTTTAGTGTATATTTCATGACCTATTTTTATTTAGAAAATTAGAAAAACCTAAAGACTTTGACTTTTGACTTTTTTTTACTTTTATTTGCTTTCTTTTAAACCAGGCTGGAAAACCATTACCTAATCCCTATTTAAATATAAAGTAAACACCAGAATGCAGTTTTACCAGATCTCAGCTCTGATCACCGCAAGCTATTCCATTCATGTTCTCACATTTTTTTACTGCCTAAAATATGAATAGGCAAATAGAAGTAAAATAAATAATATCTTAAAAACATATGCTTCTATTATAGTAAATGGGTATTCTGAGACTTCTGTTTTACTCAGTAGACCTCTACTGCAAATATTAAGGACTTACTGGATGCAAGAGGTAAAGTTTTAAGTATAAAGCTTAGGAAAAAAATGAAAATGCTAATATGTTAAAATAATACATTAAATTCAATTATAAACTGTTTTAAAAAATGTTTGACCATACAAACAAACCAATTCCTTCCTAATTTCAATGTTAAAATTTTTTTTTTAAATAATAATAATGATAAATCATAGAACAGCAAATAAAAACAAATACGAACAAAACAAACTGGATCTAAGTAAATTTACCTTAATTCAAAATCAAGTGTATGGAGTTCATAAACATGAACTAGCCTTTAACCCAAATACAGATAAGCTTAAAGTTCAGTCTGGACCTTTCACCTGAACCTGTCATTTGGTGGGAGTGAAGAGACGGGACCAGAAAGTGTGTCAGCAGGCTTTCATCTTTCTGCAGGTCTTCAGGCATTGGGTATCATTCACGTTGATCTGTATCATTGTACAACATTATTGACAAAGGATTTTAAATTACTTGTTAAATGACTTGTCAAAAACTGTGTCTGTGTATTTACACTTTACTTTTTTTTGTAAAGCAGTATTCATTTGCATGGGGGCGGTATCTTGATACCCCCATATTATTCACAGATCCCCACAGCCACCTGGCCAGGGTTGTGGGAAAGAGGCCCCTGCTCTCACCAACATGAGGATACTATGCTTTTCCAGGGGATACCCCCCTATGTTGAGGGCATGGGGCCTGGTATGGTTGGGGGGGGTCATGCTTATCCCCTCCCTTTCCATGCCAGTCAGGCAGCAAGCTCAGATAAGGGCCTGTTGTGGATTTTTGGGGGGACCTCACTGCTTTTTTCTTGATATTTGTAAGGGGTTTCTTCTTATGATGCACACTAGGCACCAAGGATTTAGTATAACATTTTTAGAGTGCTATCATCCCTTTTTTTTTTATTGTTTTTGTTTGCATTGCCTGGTATAAATAAGAAGTGAACCCTAGGCCATTTATTTTTGTGTGGGTCCCTGCTAACATCTATATTAGACATTCATCTAAAATAAGGGTCTGTTATAGATGAACGGAATCCCTATCCACTTTATTTACAAAGAACAAAGTGGCTAGTAACTGTAATTTTGCTGGCAATTTAAACACACTTTTTTTGTAAATGTCAGTTTTACTGTAACAGGTTATATACATAGCACAGACTTTCACTTTAGGCATTACTAAAATTGTGGGACTAATACGGCACAATGGGATAGATAATATTATTGACCATGTTAACCCTACCCCATTCATCTTGTCCCTGTTCTGTGATCTGAGGAGAGGAGAATGGAATGTGATCTGCCGTTAAGGATTTTGCTTCTTGAAAGCACTGCCAGACCCTTGTGGTCTTTGATTAAAGAGAAACTACAGTCTGCTCACATAATTTGTAATAAAAACATCTTTGCCATTCTGAAGTTTCCCTCTAACCACTTTGCATATTATTTTATATATACTGTGATTCTGTATTTGCCAAATATGCTGCAAAAATCTACCTCCACTAAGTCTGGTTGCGTCCATTTTAACTGTGGGCAGATGAAGCTGGTGCCTGTTCACTTCCTGGATTTACACAGACACACAGACGCACACCTCCAGCTCTGCAGCTTCCATTGGCCCTCTTAAGACTCAACCCCTCCTTTCCTGGCAAACTCTCACAAGAGTGAGAGAGGGAGCTGTGCATGGTTTCATAAGCCTAGGCTTTTTACCAGACAAGAAACAGGAAGTGGGCTGTATAAGGTAATTACTGGCAGAAAAATATGTTTTACTATCCAAAGTTAAAACAACAAGGGCAGAAGATTTAATAGATGGGAAGTTGAAACAATGACTGAAGGTCCGCTTTAAGGTGCGCTGCTAGGGCACACTTCTGGTGGTGTCAGAAACCATGAAGCAGACTGAGACAGAAGTACAGTTAAATCATACTTGTTTAATAATAATATTAAAAAGGTAAACAGAGTGAACGTAGTCAAAACATAGAGAGTTCAGGAACCGGAATGGATAGTCAGACAAGCCAAAATGTCAGGGAGCCAGAGATGAGCGTAGTAAAACAGCAGGCAGGATCTGGAGCCAGAAGGAATGTCAGCCAAGTAAGTCTTTAACAGGAACACAGGAGAGCATCTCTAGAGATGTGACCAAGGTGAAGGCAGAGATCATCTGGGTTGGATGGCTTAAGTAGGCAGGACTGACGAGCAGGATATCATCAACAGGTGAGTCACTGTGGAGAGAAAGGAGCTGGGAATTATCCGACAGCTGAGCGGCCAGCTTTGAGAAGCAAGGGCTGAGCCCAGGCCTGACAGGTGGGTTCTGGTTGCAAGCAAGTGTGACCAGATTTTTTTAAGAGTTGATGCTTAGTTGCACTTGGATCCTCTCACATTCTTCTATCAATCATCTCACCATGAATTTTTGCACATGCATTTTATTGATTGGTACTGACTGTCGGCATGTTACTGTGTTGAATGGACTATTTTCTATTATTTACCGACACTGATTTTTATCCATCAAATGTTGTATGTTTTTCATATTTATTTATTTGTGTTATTTGATTATTCATTTTGATCTTTTACAGCACACAGCACTGTAGATTTGGAATCATTGCCTTAGAGGCATCACATTTTTATTTGCTATGTATGTCTATTCTGTTAGCGTAGACTGTTGCTATGTTCACTCAATCTGTAGCACTTTATTAAGCACTTTGGTGGTAGCACGCATTTATCTTTATTGCTTTTATTCATTATTATGTGGGGACACATTTGAATGTTGGCTGCTGCCCTTATATATTTTTTTAACATTTTTTATTTTGTTAGTGTTGTGGTTTCTCACATGCATTTTTTAATTTCTCCATTACTAAATGGACTAAAAAAAATGGCTCAAACCAATAAAACAGCGCTGGCAAACAAAAATTGTGACAAAATAATAAATGATCCCACAAAATTGACAAACATCAATAATGTGTGTGAAGTGGTTACATGTCTGACACAAACCAATCCCATAAAAAATAAACTAGCATCAAATAATATGTGTGATAAATTATTACATAAGTGACATGATTGAATAATAACCATAAAATTATTTCATAGATACCAAAATTGAATAAGTGATCAATGTGGTAAGAAAATATATAAAAAAAAAAATAAAAAAAAATAAAAATAATGTGAGTAAGTCCAGTTATTGTCCCAAAAAAACAAGAACCAAAATAAATGTACATATGAGCTCCTTCTTGGAATAGACTCACCGGGCTAGCAGACAGACAGAGCAGCAAAGCAGAGGGCAGATATGCAGACAAACTGTGGTTCGGCAAGTAGGCACAAAAGCAGAGCTGAATAAACAAGCCAGTGGGATGAGAGGATCCAGGGAGTGATGCATGCACACAAGGCACAGTGATGTTCTTGGAGATATTGTACCGATAATAGAAGAGAGCAAATTTTAAAGTGTTGTAGAAGGATTTTTAAAATGCGCGCTCTGCGCTACTTACAGGATGCATAAAGGAAGGCAAACTTCTCAGATACTTCCGCGGTTGCAGCTGGTTTAGCGTGCGCTCCACGGGAACAGGAAGTGGCGTCAGTGGTTAGATCCTTGGCCGGAAATTACGTCAACGCGTTTCGCCCCTCCTCCAGGGCGTCATCAAAAGACATCACTTCCGGCCAAAGGGATGTGATATTTATACTAGATGGAGAGCAGAAAACCCCTCCTTTTACCAGGTGTAGCTAGATGGAGATCAGAAAACCCCTCCTTTTAACAGGTGGAGCTAAACGCCAAAACATGATCAGAGGGGATAAGATCACTTATTGTCCTGCATGATCATCATATGAGTTTGCATAAAGCCTTTAATAAGCTGGCGATAAAAAAAGGGGGGGTAAACCCCGACAATTACAATGTACAGTAAAAACAAATAACACATAGTGTATACAATATACAATATGCCGTAAATAAGCAAAATTGTTAAAAAAAATATATATATAAAATGTAATTAGAATTACATATATATAAGAACATAATCCCAGGATTAGGAATTTGAACTTGCAGTATAATATATTATCCCTTAAAAACTTATTTTAAAATGAAAATTGAAATTAAAGTAATTGATTTGTCCCAAAAGTTTGGAAATCCCTCTCCCGGACATTAACTGAAAAAATAATTAAAAATAAATAATATAAAAAAATATATAAATAAAATAAAATAAAATTAAAATAAAATTAAATTAAATTTAAAAATAAAAAATAAAATAAAAATGAAATGAAAATAAAAATAAAATTAAATTAAAAAAATATAAAAATAAAATTAAAATAAAAATAGAAATAGAAATGAAAATAAAATTAAAATGAAAAAGAAAGTAAAAAATAATAATAAGAAAAATAAAATTAAAATAAAATATAAAAATAAAAATCTAAATAAAAATAAAAAAAATTATATATAAATAAAAAAATATAAATAAAAAATAAAAAACAAAACAAAACTGAAATGCCCAGAAATAGGGAGGGACCAAACTACCAGTTGGACAAAAAGCAATTTAAATCCAAATCAATATTGATACCCAAAGGACTTAAAGTCCGCAGTCTATGGATCCATTGTGTCTCGTTCTGGGAAATTTAACGTTTTAGGTTAGAACCTCTCCAGTGCTGTTCCACCTTGTCAATTCCACAGAACGTCAAGACACTAGGATCTCGATCATGGAACATTCTGAAATGGTTGGAGAGGCTGTGGTGTTTGTATCCTTTCCTAATTCTGTTAACATGCTCCCTCAACCTCACCCCCAGTGGTCTAGTGGTTCTCCCCACATATTGGAGCCCACAGGGGCAGGCAAGCAAATATGTCACGTGCGTGGTCCCACACGTGATAAACTTTTTGATCTCATAAGACTTTCCAGTAGAAAAAGCGCTAAACTGCATGATTTTTCTTTTCCTGAATTTTGATGTTCTACACATCATGCATCTCCCACAGCTGTAAAAACCTGTCTGGTCCAAAAAGGTGAACAATTTTTTTGGGGGGTTCACAACATTATGTGCCAATTGCAGTCTCAGGGTGGGAGGCTTGGTGTAAATAAAATTAGGCCGACTGGGTAATACCGATTTTAGCTCTTTGTCTTCCATTAAAAGAGGCCAGTGTTTTTTTATAATTTTCTCAAATTCTTTATACTGGGGATTATATCCAGTTAAAAAAGCTGTGCCAAAATCTTGTTGCTTTTTAGGTTTCTTCCTAAATAAATCATCTCTATTCATTTCTCCAATATCCTCTTTAATCCGCTTGAGATCTTCCAGATTGTATCCTTTATCTTGAAACCGCTCTAGGATCAGGTTCGCCTGTGAGTTGTAATCTTCTTTCTTGTTACAATTTCTCCTGACCCTGAGCATTTGGCTTTTAGGAATTCCGCCTAGCCACCTGGGATGGTGGCAACTGGTAAGTGGAATGTATCCATTCCTATCTACATCTTTAAAAAATGTGCGTGTGAACAATTTATTTCCTTCCTTAAAGATTGTCAGATCCAAGAAATTTATCTCCTTGTCACTAAAAACTTCTGAGAAGGAAATGCCAAACGGATTAATACTCATTCCATCCAGGAAAAATTTAAAAGATTCTTGCGATCCTGCCCAAATAACTATGATGTCATCTATATATCGTTTATATAGTTTCAGCTGTGGGATGTTTAGACTATAAATGGCCTCCTTTTCCCAGAAGCTCATGAAAAGATTGGCAACCGATGGGGCATATTTAGCCCCCATCGCGACGCCCTTCTTTTGTCTAAAAAATTCTTTTTCATGCCAGAAAAAATTATGACTCATAGCCAGATCTAAGGTTTGCAGAATGAATGTTTTTTGTTTTTCTTTAATATTAAGATTTCCCAATGCCCAATCAACGGCCTGTAGGGCATGGGCTTGCTGGATATTGGTGTAAAGAGAATTTACGTCTATACTTGCTAGAATACAGTTCTCATCCACGGTCATTGGCCTAATAAGCTCTATTAAATCCTTGCTATCCTTGAGATATGCAGGGCATTGGGTGGTGAGTGGCTGTAAAAAATAATCCAAATATTCACCAATTCTGGAGAACAAAGATTCAATTCCACTTATTATTGGTCGCCCAGGCGGCTTCAGTGGATTTTTATGTAATTTTGGTAGCTGATATATCACTGGAACTCTAGGAGCATCTGGGATCAAATATCGTGCTTCTTTTTTCTTCAAGATGCCATCAGTTGTTGCTTTCTTTATTAATTTCTTCAGTTTATCTTTAAACTTCTTAGTGGGGTTTCCTTTTAGTTTTTCGTAGGTATCTTGGTCTCCAACCAATCTATTGAGCTCATCTAGGTAATCATTTTTGTTGAGTATTACTACTCCACCGCCCTTGTCGGCTGACCTAATTACTATGTTCTTGTTCTTTTCCAATAGCTCCAACCCATTTTCCAGATCTTTTTTCCGCCTATTAGGTCGTAAGGTGAGCTTCTCTAAGTCCTGTTCGACCAACGACTTGAAAGCTCCCACAAAATGATTATTGGAAATTTGGGGATTGAAGGTGGAATTATTTTTCAAAGAACTGTGTAAATAGACCTCAGAACATGGTTCTACTGGTGGCTTGTTTTTGGCATAAAATTTTTTAATATTGATTTTCCTAATAAATTTTTGAAAATCGATAAAAACATCGAATTTGTTCAAATTCCTATCCATAGCAAATTTTAGACCGAGGTCTAAAACTTTTAATTCATCTTTCGTGAAGGTGGCATCACTGAGATTAAAAATTCCTTCCATTAGGTTTCTCTTTTTTGCTTGCTTTTTACCTCCTCTGCATCCTCTAATTCTTCTATTCTTCCTTCTTCTCCTAACATCTGGGGGGCCATAGGGTGCCAGGGGATCCATTCCTCCTCCTTCCTGTTCGGTTGGCTGGGATTGTGCTTCCCCCGACCTCTGGGTGTCCCACCACCCCTCCCCCTCTGCGAAGGTGGTCCTCCAGATCCTCTCCTCTGAAAATCCCCTCTTGTGTTATTGGGGTACCATCCTCGTCCCCTATTTGGTGGTGGCCCATAGCCGGGTTGATTTGTAGGCCAGGGCTGACCACCATAATTACCTCCTCCTCTATGGTCATGTCCTCTCCAATTGGAGGGAGGAAAATAGTTAGATTGTCCCTGGGGCCAAAATTGGCCACTGGAGTTACTTCCTCTAGTGTCATGGCCTCTCTGGCCATGAGATCCTCTGTTGGATGTATAACCATATTCATACACCAGGGGTTCATATCGATTGTGGGTGGAAACTCCATATTGGGGTGTCATAGAAACATGATGGTCCCTATATTGGTGACTGCCCCTCTCATCATCTCTAGAGGAACCATCATATCTTCTCACCGGAGTTTTGGGGATTCTAGTATTATCCAGCATTTGTTCTGGGATTGCTGCTGGATTTCTAGCAGAATTACTAGATCCTTCAGCCACCTCTTGCCATTTGTAGACCTTATGAGTTTTGTAGTCATTGGAATCCCTCAGAAACTTTTTGATTTTTTTCTTTTGGGTATCTTTGTCTACTTTGTCTGCAAAATCTTGCAGCTGTTTTAATCTTTCTTTATGTTCTCCTGATGCAATTGAAGGGCCCAATTTAGATTTAATTGTCTTGATGTTATTTTCAATCAATAGCAATTTTTTCTCCTTTCTGGCAATTAACATACCTAAAAGTTTCATCTCACTATGGTTGAAAAAGGAGAACCATTCGCTCTCTAGGTCTTTATCCACCAGACCGTCATTGGGAGTAATATCCCATCTTAAACATCTAGGGGTGATTTTATCTTTTACATATTTATTCAGGGTAAATATGTCCCACCAAGTTCTAATTTGTTTGTCAAGAGCATTTTTTAAGTGCTTGAAATCTTGGTTAATCTTGGTTTTTTTGTGTTTTCTTTTTCTCGTTCAATATTGCACACGTCTATTCCAGCGCCGTTTCTTTGTTTATATAAAAAAATGGCTGTACTAATATTTCCCCCAGGGTAGTACCCAGTTCCCAATGCCATTGTTTGACAATGGTCAAAGAAAAAAACTGCGCTATCCGTGATAAGAAAAAGCTGCTGCTCAAAATGTTATACTACATCAATCAATAAAATTAAAAGTGGAGCTGCGCTACATTAAATTGAAAGGCTAATATGCGTCACATATTAGGTATATCGTGTACAGAACACTGAATGGTGATTGCTAGAAATATAAAGTGCACATACACATAAACAGTAAATTCTTAGTGTATATAACCTCTATCAACGATGAGTGATTAGATTGGTGCAAGATAAGTGAAAGTGACTCAAAATACCATTTATAATGTACATTGGAAATCACCACACCTAATTAAAAAGCATATGATGTTTGACTGAAATAAATCGAAAAACAGCCATGTATGGATTTCAAACCATATAAAATAAAGTCCCAATGTCCCAAATTAATAAAAAATTAATAAAAAATCAAATAAAAAATGTATTGTAGTAGTGAAAATTCCACAGTCTTCTATGGTCAACATGAACAGTGAATCCACAGCACACTGAAGAGTGAAAGGACCGCCACCAAAGGAACACACTGTCTGCTTACCAGAACTGAGTGGTCCCTTATTACAGGGGACCTCTCTATGCAGATGGCTCTTAACCCCAGCCAGGGAGATAACTCGGCTTAGTCTTGGGTTCCTTCAGATGCAGACGGACTTTCTCATATACCGCTACCAACAGCCAAGGAATATCGCCCACTTAAATGTATCTCAGGTCAGGATCAGCAAGATGGCACAATGCAAACCGATACCGAAAGGAATAAAGCGCTCACATAGCATAAAATCCTTATAACTTTTATTCAAAGTAAAATAACAAATGGACACTTACAGAATGTCAGATAAAAAACAGCAGTAAAGCGAGCCGGCCGGTCTCGCTAAGCAGCCCGTGTATCCAGGACTTCAACGTATTGCGGTGGCGTCAGGGCATCGCTCCTCCTCCCTGTGCTAGAGAAAATAAAATAAACATTGAAAAAATTTAAAATTATATTATTATATTGTTATTAAGTGAAGTTAGGGTGTTAGGAATACTGAAAAAATGAAGGGGAGTGTGAGTGCCATCTGCCAAGGATTGACCCCAGTCCACTGTTGGTGATCCTGCCATACCTGAGACCCATGGTTAGCAGTGTAAGTACAGGTGTAGGTTACATTACCTTCCCTCAATCTAATTTAATGTTCTACTTATGTAATCAGTCTGATCCATTTTTTATATTTATATTTTATAGGCTTTGGCCATAATTGCTCCTGATGAGTGGTCATCAACCACGAAACGCGTTGAGCTATAGATGCTACACCTATGCATCTTTTATTTACAGTAAACACCCAGATTTGTGCAACAATGTGCCTATTCTATATCAGACTAGATTTTCACGTACTATAATGTTATTATCTGTTTTTTTAGTTACTTGCATCGAACGACCATGCGCTATTGTGCCCTGCATTTATATGTGTGTACATATATATATTGACTCTATATGTATTTTTATGAAATGAATTGTTGGACTCACGGTGGTGGTCATAGACCTCATTTAAAGTCCCACAGCCCCCCTTCTTTCATTTTTACATTGATACCAGGGATGGAGGCATGCACACTTAGACGGTCCACCCTGGCACACTTAGTTTTGTGCCAGATAGGTTTCCTCTGTATGTTTTATAACCCTACATTATAGGGGGTTCATACATAGGTTTTCCCGTCTATGCAACATATATTGTATATTTGTAATCATTGACATTCCTAAATTATCATTTACACATGTCTGCCGGGTGCAGTTCTTCTTGGGAGGATGGCCGCCATTGCCTTGGTGGGCTTGCGGTCCTTCTGGCAATTTGGGAGCTGCGATGCGCACCTTGGATCCGCCCCCTCCCTTTGTCCATTGGCCGAGGGCCCGGGCGGTTACCGTTCATCGACGTCACACACCGAGCGCCCGATGCATGACATTGACCAGGTCGACGTCATGGTGCCGGCGCTTTGTGTACATCCATCTATGGCTGTGCGGCGGGGGATTTTGGCACCAAACGTTGTGCGAGTTCCGCCCGGCTTCTGGCGTTCTCTCTCCCCCTCCCGCCAGCCCACGTGACGTTGGTGGCATACTATTGGCTGGAGTGGAGTGCAAGACTCCTCATCATGGAAACAGAATTGGCCCCTTTTTTATTGTGCTCATCTATCACACGCACACAAGCTCCTTACATCTAGATTACAGGTAATCCCCTTGGCAGATGGCACTCACACTCCCCTTAATTTTTTCAGTATTCCTAACACCCTAACTTCACTTAATAACAATATAATAATATAATTTTCAATTTTTTCAATGTTTATTTTATTTTCTCTAGGACATTATGCTTAATTTGACACTGTATTTCAATAATTTTTTATCTCATACTGTCTTTACACACACTTTGTTTTATCACAAGCCTATCTCCATGCGGTTTGGGTAGTTTAATCCCATACCTCCATGGATTTCAAGATAGGCATTCACAGTAGAGTTGAGCAGACACCTGGATGTTCGGGTTCGGCGGGTTCGGCCAAACTTCGGAAAAAAGTCTGGGTTCGGGACTGAACTTGACCCGAACTTGACCCCGAACTCCGAACCCCATTGAAGTCAATGGGGACCCGGACTTTTGAACATTAAAATGGCTGTAAAAAGGTCATGGAAAGGGCTAGAGGGCTGCAAATGGCAACACAATGTTGTTAAGAGCATGGCAAGTGATCTGCAAACAAATGTGGATAGGGAAATAACTTAAAATAACATAAAAAAATAAAAAATAAAAATAAAATGCTGGAGGCCCCCTTCTCAGCAGAAGAGGTACAGGAAGTCATTAAGAACCTCAGAAACTCAACGGCACGATGCCGCACATATGGTGGGAATACCCCAGAATATGCACTTTCTGGAAAAAAATATTAAATTAAATATTAATTATAATTAAACCGCTTCCCGACCGCCTAACGCAGATATACTGCGGCAAAATGGCACGGGCAGGCAAAATCACGTGCCTGTACGTGATCCTATAAATGCCTGCCCGTGGGTCGCGCGCGCGCCACCAGCGGGTCGGGTCGGGAGCTCCGTGACCCCCGCCGCTGGTGTCCCGCAATCTGGTTACGGAGCTGAAGTACGGGGAGAGGTATGTGTAAACAAACCTCTCCCCGCGCTTCCTACTCTGCCTGTCATTGATTGGCTGTTCCCGGTCATCGGGAAAGCCAATCAATGACGTCAGACGTCAGCCCCGCCCCCTAATGTAAAAAAAAACACACACGTCACAGCCCATAACCCATCCCCTCCCCCTAGTAGTTAACCCCTTCAATACAACTGTCATTTATACAGGAAT
The DNA here is from genome assembly GCA_028564925.1 of Lithobates sylvaticus. Classification (NCBI taxonomy): domain Eukaryota; kingdom Metazoa; phylum Chordata; class Amphibia; order Anura; family Ranidae; genus Lithobates; species Lithobates sylvaticus. The sequence goes on along the minus strand of CM053030.1, from coordinate 196,454,770 downwards.
CAATGCATTTAAATAGCATTGATTGCTGTATAAATGACAATAGTCCCAAAAATGTGTCAAAAATGTCCGATGTGTCCGCCATAATGTCGCAGTCACAATAAAAATCGCTGAACGCCGCCATTACTACTAAAAAAAAAAATATTAATAAAAATGCTATAAAACTATCCCCTATTTTGTAAACGCTATAACTTTTGCGCAAACCGATCAATAATCGTTAATTGCGATTTTTTTTACCAAAAATATGTAGAAGAATACGTATCGGCCGAAACTGAGGAAAAAAAATGTTTTTTTATATATTTTTTGGGGATATTTATTATAGCAAAAAGCAAAAAAATATTGCATTTTTTTCAAAATTGTCGCTCTATTTTTGTTTATAGCGCAAAAAATAAAAACCGCAGGGGCGATAAAATACCACCAAAAGAAAGCTCTATTTGTGGGAAAAAAAGGACGCCAAGTTTGTTTTGGAGCCACGTCGCACGACCGCGCAATTGTCAGTTAAAGCAACGCAGTGCCGAATCGCAAAAAGGGGCCTGGTCCTTTGGCTGCCAATTGGTCCGGGGCTGAAGTGGTTAATGGATAAGATAGTGGGAAAATAAAATACTTGGAAATTAAAAAAAATGAAAAAATTATAATCTTAACCTAGGAGGACGAAATTCAAATGGAGTAGAAGGTTGAGGTGGCGGTGGATGTGGCGGGGTAGGTGGAAGAGGCGGTGGAGGAGGACGAGGTAGCCAACACTGGTTCAAAAATACAACAATAGCTGGGTAAGGCTAGTGGTGAATGATGTGTCGAATTCTGTACCCCGTCGCATAGTGTCCGCTCTGTACTGCGCTTGCTCAGTACGTAGGACAAGGGGATTTTGAAACTCTCCAAAGACGATGCGCAGTGACTCCAGGTTCAAGCCACATCATCCGAGGTTGAAGCCTAGCCAAGCGAGCCCGTGAGGGGCCCTGTTACTATGTGCTACCGTATGTCCACTTGGATGGTCGGGCTTGAACCTGCACTCACTGCGCAAGCGACGTTCATCTTTGGAGATTTTGTGAATCTCCTTGTCCTCCGTACTGCGCAAGCACTGCACCTGCGCAGTAAGTGGCTGGACACTATCCGATAGCAAGACAGTTTTCGTCAGAACACTGGTATATGTGACTATTCTGCACAAGGTACGGCCAAGTCCTGTGGGATCCATGCCTGGTTCATTTTAATGTACGTGAGCTTGTCCACATTGGCTCTGGACAGGCGGCTGCGCTTGTCTGTGATAACGCCCCCCTGCCGTGCTAAATACACATTCAGATAATACACTGGCGGCAGGGCAGGCCAGCACCTCGAAGGCGTAAAGGGCAAGCTCAGGCCATGTGCCCAATTTGGAGACCCAGAAGTTGAAGGGGGCAGACCCGTCATGCAGTACGCGTGTGCACACATACTGCTCCACCATGTTGGTGAAATGCTGCCTCCTGCTAAGACGTTCCATCTCAGCTGGTGGTGCTGGTTGTTGTGGCATGCCGACAATACTTTTCCACTTTCAGAGGTGCTGGCGGTGCCCCGGCTGTGTTGGCGACCTCTTCCTCTGCCTTCGCCTTGTGCTTCCACCATACCCCCGCTTCCAAGTGGGAATGCCACCAGCAGCGCGTCTACCAGCATGCGCTTGTACTCGCGCATCTTACGATCACGCTCCAGTGAGGTAATTAAGGATGGCACGTTGTCCTTGTAACGGGGATCCAGCAGGGTGGCCACCCAATAATCAGCACCAGTTAAAATGTGGGCAACTCATCGGTCGTTGCGGAGACACTGCAGCATGTAATCGCTCATGTGTGCCAGGCTGCCCAGAGGCAATGAAAAGCTGTCCTCTGTGGGAGGTGTATCGTCTGTGTCCTCTGTATCCCCCCAGCCACGCACCAGTGATGGACATGAGCTGGTCTGGGTGCCACCCTGCTGTGAACATGGTTCCTCCTCCTCCATCTCCTCCTCATCCTCCACCTCGTCATCCTCCAGAACTGTGCCCTTGCTGCCAGACAATTGTGTACCTGGCGCTTGTTGGTGCAGGAACCCACCCTCGTAGCCACTTGTAAATGACTGCCCTGAAAGCCTTGGAAATGAACCCTCTTCCTCCTCCTCCTCCTCCTCCTCCTCCTCCTCCTCATCATGTGCCACATCCTCTTCCATCATCGCCTTAAGAGTTTTTTCAAGGAGGCATAGAACTGGGATAGTAACGCTGAGAACGGCGTCATCGGCACTGGCCATGTTGGTGGAGTACTCGAAACAGCGCAACAAGGCACACAGGTCTCGCATGGAGGCCCAGTTATTGGCGGTGAAGTGGTGCTGTTCCGCAGAGCGACTCACGCGTGCGTGCTGCAGCTGAAACTCCACTATCGCCTGCTGCTGCTCGCACAGTCTGGCAAGCATGTGCAAGGTGGAGTTCCACCTTGTGGGCACGTCACATATGAGACGGTGAGCGGGAAGGCCGAAGTTACGTTGCAGCACTGACAGGCGAGCAGCAGCAGGGTGAGAACGCCGAAAGTGCGCACAGACGGCCCGCACTTTCCTCAGCAGCTCTGGCATATCGGGGTAATTCTTAAGGAACCTCTGGACCACCAATTTCAGCACATGCGCCAGGCAAGGGATATGCGTCAAACCGCCTAGGCCCAGAGCTGCTACGAGATTTTGCTCATTATCGCACACCACCAGGCCGGGCTTGAGGCTCACTGTCACCAACCACTCATCGGTCTGTTGTTCCATGTCCCTCCACAACTCCTGCGCGGTGTGGGTTTTTTCCCCCAAACAGGAAAGTTTTAAAACTGCCTGCTGTCGTTTAGCCCTGGCTGTGCTGAAGTTGGTGGTGAAGGTGTTACGCTGACGGGATGAGGAGGCGGTAGAGGATGAGGAGGCAGAGTAGGAGGAGTTAGCAACAGGAGGCAAACTGAAGTGCCCTGCAATCCTCAGTGGTGGAAGGACATGCGCCAAACTGCTATCCGCCTCAGGCCCAGCCGCCACTACATTTACCCAGTGTGCTGTTAGGGAGATATAACGTCCCGGACCGTGCTTACTGGTCCACGCATCCGTAGTTAGGTGGACCTTGCCACAGATGGCGTTGCGCAGTGCACACCTGATTTTGTCCCCCACTTGGTTGTGCAGGGAAGGGATAGCTCGTCTGGAAAAGTAGTGGCGGTTGGGCACGACGTACTGTGGGACAGCCAATGACATCAGCCTTTGAAAACTCTGCGTCTCCACCAGACGGAATGACAGCATTTCAAAGGCGAGCAATTTTGAAATGCTGGCATTCAGGGCCAGGGATCGCGGGTGGCTAGGGGGGTACTTCCTCTTCCGCTCCAGTGTTTGGGAAATAGAGAGCTGAAAGACATTGTGGAGATGGTTGGTGACCCAGGTGGTAGTGTTGCTGGCAGATCCTCTGTTTGCGGGTTGGCAGGTGTCACTGTCACTACAGAGGTGGATGAAGAGGCCGAGACTGCAGCAGAAGAGGAAGCAGGAGGAGCCAGAGACCTTTCTTGGTTTTTGCGGTGTCTACTCCACTGCATCTCGTGCTTTGCACTTAGATGCCTGGTCATGCAGGTTGTGCTTATGTTGAGAACGTTTATGCCTCGCTTCAAGCTCTGATTGCACAGCATGCAAACCACTCGTGTCTTGTCATGAGGACATTGTCTGAAGAACTGCCACGCTAGGGAAGTCCTTGGACCTGGCTTTGGTGTGCTCGGTCCCTTGCTGCGTTGGGCAGTAGCAGACGTACTGTCTAGGGGACAGACGCTCCGCTTTTGCACCCTGCTCCCTCTTCTGCTGTGCTGGTGGCTCTGTGCGACCACCGCCTCTTCCTCTGAACTACACTGGTCACCTGTATGACGTTGATTCCATGTGGGGTCAAGGACCTCATCGTCCTCCACATCATCTTCCACCCAAAATTCACCCCTGCCCTCCTTGTCGGTCTGCACAATGGCGAAAGCAGCAGCAGTTGGCACCTGTGTTTCGTCATCATCCGAGACGTGCTGCGATGGTCCTCCCATGTACTCATCATGAAACATAAGTGGTTGGGCATCGGTGCACACAATCTCTTCCACTTCTGGGGCAGGGCTAGGTGGATGGCCCTGGGAAACCCTGCTAACAGAGTCATCAAAAAGCAGAAGAGGAGGGGCGTGGCCAGCCGGCAAGAGAGATGGACGCTTAGTGCTGAGCTCTGGTGTGAGGGAGACGAACCGGAACGATTAGGGACCGCTGGAGCCGGTATTTTTGTACAAAAATTTCCCACATTAGTCCGGTAGTGACCCACAACAATGTCCCGTAAGAGAACTGGGGACCACAAGCCCCAAAAGCTCACCACACTCCTGTACCCTCCTGAAGCGCTGGTCAGTCAGAATCAAAATGGAGCTGAAGGCATAGCAGCGCCTCAGACTAAACATACAGAAATCCCTAACAACATTTCTGGTGACTCACCAAACAGGGAGATGTCTAGCTCCCATGACAATGACACAGAGGGGGATCCCTTAATGAACAGCCCAGCTAAGGCAAAAATGAGAATGGATGCTCTAGCACAGCAGCCGCCTCACTCAGAAATTGAGCCCCAGGCTTTTATTCCACTACAATCTAACCAGGCCTTACATTCCTCAATGGCATCCTTCCCAACCTGCGGTCAGCCTGTTATTGACACTACACTGAAAGAGATGTTAATATCACTGCATTCCTCTCTTGTGACTGATTTATCCACTCTATTTACTAAACTCACTACAGATGTCAGTCTAATAGATAACAGAGTATCCACTATTGAGAAAGGTATGATGGAATGCTCCTCCACAGTGAATGACATCATTGATTCTATTGATGAGGTAAAAGATGAACAAGAGTGGATAAGGGGCAAATTAGCAAATTTGGAAGACCACTCTAGACGAAACAACGTCAAGTTAAGGGGGGTCCCCGAAAATATAACAACTCCAGAATTACCCAAATACGCCAAAGAACTTATACGCACTATTCTACCTGAAGTTACGCCACGTGACATTATAATTGACAGAATACACAGAATTGCAAAACCTTCACACCTGGCTGCATCAGTGCCTAGAGATATACTTATGAGGATCCATTTTTTCCATATTAAAGAAAAAATGATGTCAGAAGCCAGATTGAAAGGCCCTCTACCACGTCCGTTTGAGGGTGTTCAAATATTTCCTGATTTATCAAGATATACACTTCAACTGCGTAGAGATTTGAACCCCATAACTAAAGGAATGCAAAACCATAAGATTCTATACAAATGGCGCTACCCGGCCACACTAATTGTCTCCAAAAACGGATCCACTCATATAATAAATGACCTACACAAGGGTTTGAAACTTTTGAAAGAATGGGGAATAATCCCGGAATACCACAAAGATGAAACTTTGCTTCTTCCAAAACGTCCTCCTTCAACATATCACTACAATCAAAGATCCCGGAATCATCAACCTATGGAAGTATCTGGCTCCTGAGCGGTCCGCTAACTACGTTTATAGCATCCCCTCCAAGAATTTTGTTTGATCTCACTTGCCTTTGGTATTAACTGTTCCACACTGCAGCGGTAAAAGCTGACTCTTTGCTTTTTTTCTGTGCTTGACACAAACCTGCCGCATCCTGTTTTCATATCTTTTGCTATATTTTTAAATAGCTGTTATATATAATTGTAATTTCATTCCAGGTTTTATAGAAATACATCTAGTTACGGAACCCAGGTATCCTGATAAGCCGAAAGAAACTGAGTTTACTGTATACACCAAGAAATATCTGCAAACTGTAAGTGTTATAGTCTCCCACGATCCATCACTTAGCCACAACAGGAAATATGCCATTCACGATAGTATCCTTGAACGCCAAGGGTCTCAACCACCCAGCAAAGAGACAATCTTTGTGGCGTACTGCTGAAAAGCTTGATAGTGATATCTTATGTGTCCAAGAGACACACTTAACCCCACTTTCAGCCACTTTATGTCGCAGTAACAAATTTCCCCTTATTTTCTATTCTAATTTCTCTTCCAAGAAGAGAGGAGTGCTTGTAGCGATCAAGAAAGACACTGACTTCCACCTCATAAAAGAAATAGGTGACCCCAATGGTCGTTTTCTTATTTTAATCTGTATGATTAATGGAACTAAATATACCTTACTCAACTTGTATGCTCCCAATTCTAGACAGGCAAATTTTGTCAAAAAGACTTTGACCAAAATTAAAGAGTTACAACAAGGATATCTCCTTGTATGCGGAGACTTTAATATGGTTGCAGATATTTATATGGACACTACTTCAGCGGATAAGAGAAGACCCTCTCCCCTGGGGCAAATCCTGACATCGTCTGATCTTTACGATGTCTGGAGATGCCACTATGGATCAGAGAGGGATTATACTTATTTCTCCCCGCAACACAAGTCGTATTCCAGAATTGACATGTTTGTTGTTGATAAATTGTTATTACAAAAGGTGACTACCTCTGTTATCCACACCATGACATGGTCAGACCACAACCCAATTTCGATAATTATTGATGATGTGTCTCCTCAACGGAACTCTTTTCTCTGGAGAGCCAATATTTTCATATTACAACATGCTACATACTCCAAAGAAATTGCTACTCATTTGAAAGAATATTTTGAATTAAACGCTGATTCAGTGGGGGATCCTGCCGTGGTGTGGAACGTGCATAAAGCGGTAATGAGAGGTGTTCTTATAAAACTGGGCTCCATTCACAAAAAAAAGAACACAACAAATAGACTCCCTTACTTCCCAAATTGCTCATTTGGAGGCAGACCATAAGTCATCTGCATGTCCCACTACACTAGCACAATTAATGTCGCTTAGACAGGAACTCAGGCTGCTTCTTCTCCATACATACGAACATATGCAACGCAAATTCAAAGCCATCTCTTATTCCACATCCAATAAGGCAGGAAAAAGATTAGCACAACGTATCAAAGGGGCTAGAGTTAAATCTAAAATTCCCTTCTTATTTCACCCACACTCGAAAGTGAAGCTATCTAATCCACAAGACATTGCGAATGCTTTTAGCGATTACTATAGTGACCTATATAATCTCAAGAATGACCCTGCAACCCACCAACCATCCCCAGAGGAAATTGATGACTTTCTCCATAAGATAAATTTACGGACTCTGACAGAAACACAATTGTCTTATTTAAATGCTCCTTTTTCAGCACCAGAACTTCTAGCTACCATCTCATCACTGCCTTGTAACAAAACACCAGGCCCGGATGGCCTTACAGGGGAATACTTCAAACAATTCTCTACCTATTTGATTCCACACTTGCTGAAATTTCTTAACCAAGCTGCATATTCTTCCAAATTCCCTGTAGAATCGCTAAACGCATTAATTATCACTCTCCCAAAACCTGAAAAAGATCCGACTGCCCCACAAAACTTCCGGCCAATCTCCTTACTTAATCTTGATTTAAAAATATACGCCAAAACTATTGCTAGACGCTTAATGAAGATTATGCCAGACCTGATTCACAAAGACCAAACAGGATTTATTAAAGGGAGGCAAGCATCCGACGCGACGCGTCGCATGATTGACTTAATCCATTGCGTAAATTCCAGTGGAACACCTTCTCTGCTTCTTTCTTTAGATGCAGAGAAGGCGTTTGATCGGGTGCACTGGACCTATCTACAGAAAGTTCTCATGAAATTTGGGTTTAAAGACAATATTTATAATGCTATCATGGCACTATATACTTGCCCAGCTGCTCAAGTTTTTTCGGCTAATATGATATCTCATCCATTCCAAATTTCGAATGGTACCCGTCAGGGTTGCCCATTGTCGCCCTTAATTTTTGATCTAACTATAGAACCTTTAGCTGAGCACATACGCACGAACTCGAACATCTCAGGCATAACTGTTGGCAACACTACTCATAAGATTAGTCTTTTTGCTGATGATGTGATTTTAATATTATGAAAATCCTACCTCCTCTTAGCAGCAGCCCGAGACGTTTTAGATTGGTTTGGACGAATATCATTTTACAAACTAAATGTCACCAAATCACAAATACTAGATCTCAAATTGAATACCACCACTAAATTACTATTACAAGCCCAATACCCCTTCACATGGTCTGAACACAGCATTTCTTACCTAGGTATTCAACTCACTAGAACCATTAACTCCTCTTTTCATCAAACTTCAAGCCTCTCTTAGATAAATTACGTACTGAATCTCAGAAATTAGCTAAAATGGAACTGTCATGGTCTGGCAGATTAGCGGCGTTCAAGATGATGCATTTACCTCAAATTTTATACCTGTTTAGGATCATTCCTATTCCTAAATATTACTTTAAGTCACTTCAAACGATACTCAACCAATGTATTTGGCACGGTACAAAACCTAGATGCGCTCATTCTATACTTAGGATACACAAATTAGCGGGAGGATCAGGTTCAATAGATTTTACAGATTATCACACTGCAGCGATCATAGCTCAAGCAACTGAGTGGTTTCAGCAAGATCCGAATAAAAACTGGTGCAATATAGAACTTTACTTACTATTTCGTCCTAGTTTAAAAAATTGGTTGTTGAGCACTCCATTAGACGCTAAAATACCAAAAGTGATTCCCCCTACCATGATAGCCATGGTCAGAGCATGGAAAATTCTAACCCAAACTATCCATCAAGAACCCACTACTACACAGATACCGATACCTATAGAAGTCTTAAACCACATCTCACCTGAATTATCTACATCCCATTGGTCTAACCGAAAAATCTCATTCATAAATCAACTATTTCATGACTCAAACCCAAAATCCTTTTCAACCCTCCAAAATGAATTTCACTTGCCTGAATCAGACTTTATTGCATATTCCAAACTTCTGAAATGCCTTAACAAAATCAAACCTCCCTTATATACAGTTTCTTCAGTAATATGGAAATACCTGCACTTTGAATCTCCTAAACAGAAGGGTATTTCACTTGTATATAACACCCTGAACCAAAAGCGTGTATTTACTAAATCCACACCACATACACACTGGGAAAATGATCTAGCAACGACTTATACAGAATCACAATGGGAACAAGCTTCACGAACTTGACTGATTGGCTGATTTGCAAGGGGGTGAGGTGAAAGACTGATGGACATCAGCTGCAGGTGCCAACTCTGAGCTTTCATCAGGAGACTGGGTGGGAGACAATGTGAAGGAACCGGAGGCACTGTCAGCAGCAACCCAATCTACTATCGCCTGTACTTGTCCTGGCCTCGACATTCGTACAGCCTCATTAGGCGAGCCAAAATACTGCTGCAGGCTCTGTCGCCTACTCGCACCTGACAAAGGGGTTTCACTAGTGCGTGTAGCTGGCACAGATCGACCACGTCCTCTCCCTGCAACAGGAGCGCCACCAGCAGCACCACGACCCGGGCCACGTCCCCTTTTTGATGATCTCCTCATATTTTCAAAATTTATGATCTCACCCTAAATGGGTGTTTTTGTATATAGCAGAATACACGTACAGTGTCTAAAGCGTTTATGAAAACGCATTAAATGCTATTGGGAAGAAAAAAAACACTGCAAAATTCAATTTTTTTGCAATGTTTTTGCAATATCAGAATACACGGACAGTATGTAAAGCGTTTATGAAAATGCAGAAAATGCTATTGGGAAGAAAAAAACACTGCAAAATTAATTTTTTTTGCAATGTTTTGCAATATCAGAATACACGGACAGTATGTAAAGCGTTTATGAAAATGCAGAAAATGCTATTGGGAAGAAAAAAAACACAGCAAAATTTATTTTTTTTTGCAATGTTTTTGCAATATCAGAATACACGGACAGTATGTAAAGCGTTTATGAAAACGCAGAAAATGCTATTGGGAAGAAAAAAAACACTGCAAAATTAAATTTTTTTGCAATGTTTTTCCAATATCAGAATACACGGACAGTATGTAAAGCGTTTATGAAAACGCAGAAAATGCTATTGGGAAGAAGAAAAACACCGCAAAATTAAATTTTTTTGCAATGTTTTTGCAATATCAGAATACACGGTTAGTGTCTACAGCGTGTATGTATGAACACGCAGAAAATGCTATTGGGAAAAAAAAAAAAAGCAAAATTTAAATTTTTATGCAATGTTTTTCCAATAGCAGAATACACACAGACTATGGTGTATCTCTTAGTATACAGTGGTGTGAAAAAGTGTTTGCCCCCTTCCTCATTTCCTGTTCCTTTGCATGTTTGTCACACTTAAGTGTTTCGGAACATCAAACCAATTTAAACAATAGTCAAGGACAACACAAGTAAACACAAAATGCAATTTGTAAATGAAGGTGTTTATTATTAAAGGTGAAAAAAAATCCAAACCATCATGGCCCTGTGTGAAAAAGTGATTGCCCCCCTTGTTAAAACATACTATAACTGTGGTTGTCCACACCTGAGTTCAATTTCTCTAGCCACACCCAGGCCTGATTATTGCCACACCTGTTCACAATCAAGGCATCACTTAAATAGGAGCTGCTTGACACAGTAAGGTCCACCAGAAGATCCTTAAAAGCTACACATCATGCCGAGACCCAAAGAAATTCAGGAACAATTGAGAAAGAAAGTAATTGAGATCTATCAGTCTGGAAAGGGTTATAAAGCCATTTCCAAAGCTTTGGGAATCCAGCGAACCACAGTGAGAGCCATTATCCACAAATGGCGAAGACATGGAACAGTGGTGAACCTTCCCAGGAGTGGCCGGCCGCCCAAAATTACCCCAAGAGCGCAGCGACGACTCATCCAAGAGGTCACAAAAGACCCCACAACAACGTCCAAGGAACTGCAGGCCTCACTTGCCTCAGTTAAGGTCAGCGTTCATGCCTCCACCATCAGGAAAAGACTGGGCAAAAATGGCCTGCATGGCAGAGTTCCAAGGAGAAAACCACTGCTGAGCAAAAAGAACATCAAAGCTCGTCTCAATTTCTCCACAACACATCTTGATGATCCCCAAGACTTTTGGGACAACATTCTGTGGACCGATGAGACAAAAGTGGAACTCTTTGGAAGGTGTGTGTCCAAGTATATCTGGCGTAGAAGGAACACTGCATTTCAGAAAAAGAACATTACACCAACAGTAAAATATGGTGGTGGTAGTGTGATGGTCTGGGGCTGTTTTGCTGCTTCAGGACCTGGAAGACTTGCCGTGATAAAAGGATCTATGAATTCTGCTGTCTACCAAGAGATCCTGAAGGAGAATGTCCGACCATCTGTTCGTGTACTCAAGCTGAAACGAACTTGGGTTCTGCAGCAGGACAATGATCCTAAACACACCAGCAAGTCCACCACCGAATGGCTGAAGAAAAACAAAATGAAGACTTTGGAGTGGCCTAGCCAAAGTCCTGACCTAAATCCTATTGAGATGTTGTGGTATGACCTTAAAAAGGCCGTTCATGCTCGAAAACCCTCTAATGTAACTGAATTAGGACAATTCTGCAAAGATGAGTGGGCCAAAATTCCTCCAGGACGCTGTAAAAGCCTCATTGCACGTTATCGCAAACGCTTGGTTGCAGTTGTTGCTGCTAAGGGTGGCCCAACCAGTTATTAGGTTTAGGGGGCAATCACTTTTTCACACAGGGCCATGATGGTTTGGATTTTTTTTCACCTTTAATAATAAACACCTTCATTTACAAATTGCATTTTGTGTTTACTTGTGTTGTCCTTGACTATTGTTTAAATTAGTTTGATGTTCCGAAACACTTAAGTGTGACAAACATGCAAAGGAACAGGAAATGAGGAAGGGGGCAAACACTTTTTCACACCACTGTATGCAGTGTTGGTCCTAATGTTGCACTGAGCTTGCAGGTAAAACTTTTATATTTTGTCTGGCACTGGCCTCATGGCACTGTTAAAAGACTGTGCACTGCACCCCAGCCAGGGTACAATTGATTTAGGAATCTCTTCAATAATTATCTCTGCCTCTTTCTTTTGCTTAATAAAGAAACTCCCTACTCTAGCTATCTAGATCGCTCACTGATCTAACTAGTTAGAAGAAAATTCAAGGAATGTGGACTGTCTGACTGACTGACTTTAGCACACTAACTCCTAAAATCCTCTATCTCTCTGCAGCACAGGAACCTGACTAACAGTGTCTGTCTATAGCAGAATGACGCTGTGTGCTGTGTGTGTACTATATCTAGAGGCTGGGTCACATGCTGCACTGGCCAATCACAGCCATGCAAGTAGTAGGCATGGCTGTGATGGCTTCTAAGGGCACACTAGTGAAACGATCATCGATTGGCTGCCCTAAAGCTGTTAAAAAGGCACCAATACAGCGCCGAACACCGGACGCAAACCCGAACTTACAGCCAATAGTTCGGGTTCGGGTCCGAACTTTACAGTTCGGGTTCGCTCAACCCTAATTCACAGTTATCATCCAATACTCGTCCACTTTTTTTATAGTTTTTATCTATTTTTCCCTATACCTTGGGCACGATCAATCCCATATCACCATTAGGATTTGGTGGTGGTTCAAGCACACAGTTACAGCACACCAATTCTTTGTTCCCAGATGCCATGCCTCTATATGTCGCCTCAGCTCCCATGCCGGTTTGACCCCAGTCCACTGTTGGTGATCCTGCAAATACCTGAGACCCATGGTTAGCTGTGTAAGTACAGATGTAGGTTACATTACCTTCCCTCAATCTAATTTAATGCTCTACTTATGTAATCAGTCTGATCCATTTTTTATATTTATATTTTATAGGCTTTGGCCATAATTGCTCCTGGTGAGTGGTCATATACCACGAAACGCGTCGAGCTATAGATGCTACACCTATGCATCTTTTATTTACAGTAAACACCCAGATTTGTGCAACAATGTGCCTATTCTATATCAGACTAGATTTTCACGTATTATCATGTTATTATCTGTTTTTTAGTTACTTGCATCGAACGATCATGCGCTATTGTGCCCTGCATTTATATGTGTGTACATATATATATTGACTCTATATGTATTTTTATGAAATTAATTGTTGGACTCACGGTGGTGTGTGTCTTGTTATTATTAATCATTAATATATTGAATAAATCTGTTACGAACAATTATCTATTTTTCAAGTGCATGTTTTATTTAAAGTCCCAACCCCTTACTTAACTTCTTACCAGAATCAGGGATGGAGGTAACCTTGGCTTTTTGTCATAGACCTCATTTAAAGTCCCACAGCCCCCCCTTCTTTCATTTTTACATTGATACCAGGGATGGAGGCATGCACACTTAGACGGTCCACCCTGGCACACTTAGTTTTGTGCCAGATAGGTTTCCTCTGTATGTTTTATAACCCTACATTATGGGGGGTTCATACATAGGTTAGGTTTTCCCGTCTATGCAACATATATTGTATATTTGTAATCATTGACATTCCTAAATTATCATTTACACATGTCTGCCGGGTGCAGTTCTTCTTGGGAGGATGGCCGCCATTGCCTTGGTGGGCTTGCGGTCCTTCTGGCAATTTGGGAGCTGCGATGCGCACCTTGGATCCGCCCCCTCCTGGTTAGCTGTGTAAGTACAGGTGTAGGTTACATTACCTTCCCTCAATCTAATGTAATGCTCTACTTATGTAATCAGTCTGATCCATTTTTTATATTTATATTTTATAGGCTTTAGCCATAATTGCTGCTGATGAGTGGTCATCAACCACGAAACGCGTCGAGCTATAGATGCTACACCTATACATCTTTTATTTACAGTAAACACCCAGATTTGTGCAACAATGTGCCTATTCTATATCAGACTAGATTTTCACGTATTATCATGTTATTATCTGTTTTTTAGTTACTTGCATCGAACGATCATGTGCTATTGTGCCCTGCATTTATATGTGTGTACATATATATATATTGACTCTATATGTATTTTTATGAAATTAATTGTTGGACTCACGGTGGTGTGTGTCTTGTTATTATTAATCATTAATATATGTAATAAATCTGTTACAAACATTTATCTATTTTTCAAGTGCATGTTTCATTTAAAGTCCCAACCCCTTACTTAACTTCTTACCAGAATCAGGGATGGAGGTAACCTTGGCTTTTTGTCATAGACCTCATTTAAAGTCCCACAGCCCCCCCTTCTTTCATTTTAACATTATATATGTTTTTTTAGCAGACACCCTAGGGAATAAAATGGCGGTCATTGCAACTTTTTATCTCACAGGTATTTGCGCAATCATTTTTCAAACGCCTTTTTTTGAAAAAAAAACGGTTTTGTGAATTAAAAAATAACAAAACAGTAAAGTTGGCCCAATTTTTTTATATAATGTGAAAGATGATGTTACGTAGAGTAAATAGATAGCTAACATGTCACGCTTTTAAATTGCACACAATCATGAAATGGCGCCAAACTTCGGTACTTAAAAATCTCCATAGGCGAAGCTTTAAATTTTTTTACAGGTTACCAGTTTAGAGTTACAGAGGATGTCTAGTGCTAGAATTGTTGCACGCGCTCTAACGCACGCGGCAATACCTCACATGTGGGGTTTGATCAGCGTTTACATATGTGGGCGGGACTTACGCGGGCGTTTGCTTCTGAGCGCGAGCTACAGGGGACAGGGGCATTTTAATTTATTTTATTTTTTTTTTGTACCAAATTTTTTTTATTTTTACACTTTTTTACATTTTTTTTTTTTATCACTTTTTTTCCTATTACAAGGAATGTAAACATCCCTTGTAATAGGAATTTATGTGACAGGTCCTCTTTATGGAGAGATGTGGGGTCAATAAGACCCCACATCTCTCCTTCAGGCTGGAAAGCATGAGATCGGTAAAAAAATAAATTCACCGATCTCATGCTGACAGCCGTGATCGTGGCTTTGTTTACTTCTGGGTACCGGGCGTGATGTCATAACATCGCGCCCAGGCCTCCGACGGTCCAGAAATCTCTATGCTCGTCATCCAGCAGCAGGCGATTCTTTCTCCGGGCCCCCGGTGGCACGGGAGAGCCCGGAGAAGCGCCGGATGGCGGTGGGAGCGGGGCGTCCCCTCCCGTCGCCTGTAAGAACGATCAAGCGGCGGAACCACCGCTATGATCATTCTTATGGTGCACAGAATCACCGACTGCAAACAAGGATATCTGAATGATGCCCATAGCTGCAGTCATCATTCAGATATTCCCACTGAAAGTCCAGGACGTCATATGATGTCCTTGGGCGGGAAGTGGTTAATCTACGCTGCCTACCCTTTCAATGTACCTTCAAAATGTTTTTGAAGAATGTGGCCTATTATGGTTCAAAAGGGATGGTTTATACTCGCCTTCCTGACCACTCAGACCAGTTAATGATATAATCCAGGATCCATGGCCCATTTGTTTACAAGAAAAAGATGGCCTGGGATTTTTCATTTGCAATGGGAGTAGCAGCTACTCACGGGTCTAGCAGAGGAGATCTGATCTAAACAGCAGTGTTGTCATTGTTAATGTTTCATGTGTATTTGTATAGATTTCTTTGTAGGCGAACACCTGGGCATTTACCTCAAACATAGAAACATAGAATATATGTATACACATATATATATATATATATATATATATATATATATATATATATATATATATATATATATATATATCTTAACGTACAAGAAATCATTGTATGCAGACAAACCGGAATAGTAATTAGAAAAGTGCAGCATTACCTAACAGAATTACTATACCAAAAAATAAAATTGCTCCTCATATACTAAATATTAAGGCTAAAGAAAGTGAAAAAATAGAAGCTATCTCGGAGGAAGTCCAATGGGGATGCAAAGCATCCAATGGGATAGCCCATGATGTCATCACACTAGGCAGTGTTTGATGGAGAGCCGAGCTGATGCTTTGTATTCAGGCTGTATGATACCAGATGTCAGACCGTGACAAGGAATTTGTTGGAAAGCATTTTGTTCAATGAAACATGTGAGTGTTTTATATTTTTCAGCACACCCCACTTTTAAGTACACAATGGGGTTTATTTACTAAAGCTGGAAAGTGCAAAATCAGGCTCACTTCTGCATAGAAACCTAATGAGCACTATGTTCTACTTATACTATTTTCATATGAGGGGAATTTAAATAATTTTGGAAAACAGTGCAAGCAGGAGAGAAGTGAAATGGCTGCTAAAGGGCAGAGTATGCTTTACTGACCACCTATGATTTAAAAGGTCAATTTTACCAGGTGAGAGCAAGACCAAGAGCACATGGTGGAGCTGGGAAAAGGCACTGAGAAGAGTGGTTTTGGAACATGGGAAGAGCTTTTAGATATTTCACCCTAGTCGCAAGGATTATTAATTTTGGGGGCTAGATATATTTTTGTTGGGGGGACTTTTTTTATATTTAATTCACCTCCATATATGTTTTGCATGTTTTTTTTTTTTTGTGGAATGATGTTGCACATTTTAAATATATGATAGTAAAAGTCACTAAATATTTTCTGATATTATTTTCACATTTTACTGTAAAAGTATAGTTGTACATAAGGAGATTAGAAAATGTCTTTGATATAGTTTTTTTGGTTTTCTAGTTTTCATGTTGTTATTTTTAAGAGCACATACTTATATCTTCACAGATAGGAGAGAGAGCTGCACCTATTGATTACCTTTGATTCATGGAGTGCATGAAACACATTGGGGTTGATTTACTAAAACTGGAGAGTGCAAAATCTGGTTCAGCTCTGCATAGAAACCACCCTCAGACGACGTCCGGAAGTGACGAAACGCGTCAGGGTCGTGACCTCGCAGGAAGTGTCGCATGCGTTCCAGGGTGCGCTCCAGCCACCAAGCGATCAGGAAGTAGAGGCAGACACCATTCTACACATCGCTTTGGCGCCCGATTTCCGGCGGACGGACGTGGCAATCAGGCAGAGTGCACTCTAATACTTATTACAAAGCTGTTTATTATGTGCATTTTGGTACGCATATTTTAAAAAGGGGGTATTGGATATTTAAATAAAGTTTTATGCCAAACTGTACTACGCTATCTGCACCATTATTCTCTTCATATGTGTATGCTGGGTTGGAGTGGATCCTCTCTAGTGCTTGCAGAAGGTGAAGAGGTGGCCGTGCTGAGGAGATAGCAATTACCTATGGCTTGTGATTGAAAGGCTTATATTGATCATATTTCTGGTGAGTGCATCCCCAAAGGGGAGTGTGTACTACACGCGGTGAAAATTGAATATCCGGTGGAAGGTGTATCACTCTATCTTTATGAAATTGGGCTCACTGCACCATTATGGACTTTATTCTGGGTCACCATGATTTTTTATGAACTTTTTTAACATAAAAGGACTGTATTTTAGCGCTGCTGCAATATTTTAAAGGGACAATTACCTGTCTTTTATGATTTGGGTTTTACTTGGACTTTTAATATTGCCTTATCACCGATTTTACTGTATTTTATAGCAGCTGCTTTATTGATTTTTAATAGCGACATTAGGTATTGATACGTGTGTTAATTTATTTTACCTAAGTACGCTTAATCCAGGAGCGCCGAGTGATAGTCCCTGAGGGCGGCAGATTTTGAGGCACTATCCTTTTCCATAGAAACCAGTCAGCTTTGAGTTCTGTTTTTTTTTTTTGTGTTGTGAAAGCTTAAAGTGGTGGGACACCCTGAAAATAAAAACTTGAGAAAAAGTTAGTAACAATTTAAAAAAAAAAAAAAAAAAAAAAAACTTACCAGAAATGTCTGTTGCTAGGCAGATCGTCCTAATCTGCCTCCTCCAGCGCCGCGGTGATCTTCTCTTCTTCCGTCTTCAGGTGAATGGGGTGCGGTTCACCATTCACAAATCCGACTCGCGCATGCGCAGTAGGCCGCGCGCCGACTCGCGCATGCGCAGTAGGAAACGAGAAGCCGTTTCCCTTACTGAGGATGGCGGTGCTGGATCCGGATAGCCGAGGGACATCTTGGCCTCCACAAACGACATCGCGGGCGCCCTGGGAGGGTAAGTGTACTTATTAAAAGTCAGCAGCGACTTTTTTTTTTAGCTGCTGACTTTTAAAAAAAAAATGTTTAAGGTGAAACCCTGCTTTAATTGAACAAGCTGAAGTTAGAAGTTGATTGACTACCATGCAGTTTCACCAGATTTTTCACTCTCCAGTTTTAGTAAATCAACCCCATTGCAGTGTAGCTGCTCTCAGCTGGTTGTTGTGGACTAGTGTGAGCAGCTTGGGGGTTCTTGATATTTTCTGTGCTCTAGATGTGTTAGCTGAAATTCTCAAAAATTTTCAGCAAAATTGACTTCTGAGGCATGTACCAAGCTTCAGCATCTCTTAAATAGTAGGTGTTATTACCTTTTAAAAGCCATGGCAAATTCTCTAAAACCACTGGTTGTGGTGATTTTTATTTGGGTGACATGTCTCAGAACTAAATAGGGGAACTGGGCCCTTATATGTGAGTAGAATTTACACAAGCTATTTTTACCCTCTCATGATCTATTTTATGAGAAACATATCTACTAAATCTACTTTATCTTTTATATATATGCACAGCTTGTAGTATTATGGGACATAGATTGATTAAGACAAATCCAAAACCCTGGAGTTCAAAAGTATGCCAGATTTCAATACCACTAGTAGGTCCCTCCATTCCTTATCATCCACCTCAAACATTTGTCTATAGGGAACATCTTCCCAGGATCTAAGTTCTGGGGCTAGTATTCATTACTTGAGGAGGAAAGCATTTGTCTTCTTCCTGTTAAATTGGTAATAGCAACAGGCTGTCCTATTTATAAGGGTCAGTAGCAGTTGATGACTAGATAATTTGATGATCACATTAGACTGGGAGTCAGCAACCAAACAATTGTGATTCCCCCAGTTGATTTTGGCCTTGCAAGGAGGGTCAAAATGGCAGGGGTCCTAAAGATGAAAGATCTGTGCTTTTTGTGCACTCTTCATTATTAACTACTGACTTCTGCATTACTTATTACTGACCTATTGACCTCTGAACTCTTCATTACTACCTACTGATTTCTGCATTACTAAATACTGTCCTCTGCATTACTTATTAATGACCTACTGACCTATGCATTACTTATTACTGACCCATTGACCACTGCACTCTGCATTACTTCTTACTGACCTACTAATCTCTGCATTGCTTCTTCCTGGCCTCTGCATTCTGCATTTTTCCTACAGACCTCTATGCTACTTATTACTGACCTCCGCACTCTCTTCATTGCTTATTACTGACTTATTGACTACTGCATTACCAATTACTGATCTCTGCACTCTGCATTACTTATTAAGGACCTACTTACCTCTGAATGTTACATTACTGTCTACTGACCTTTGCAATCTGCATTACTTATTACTAACCTATTGACCTCTGCACTCTGCATTGCTACCTACTGACGTCTGCACTTGTTACTGACCTCTACACGCTGCATTACTTATTAATGGCTTACTGTCCTCTGCACACTAATATTTATTACTAACCCACTGGCCTCTGTACTCTACATTGCTTCCCCCTGCCGTCTGCACTCAGCATTATTATTAATGTCCTACTGACCTCTGCACTACTTGTTACTAGAGTTGGGCCAAACACCCCCCAGTTGGGTTCTCACCAAAACTTCCAAAATGTAAAAAGTTTGGAGCCCAGCCACAAACTCTATTACAGTCTATGGGACCTGAACTGGAAAAATAAATATGCAAATATTATATGCAAGTTATTGAACATAAAATGGGCCCTGGGGGACATGTATCAATGCAAACATGTTTTTCAAAAAAGATTGTTTTTTACAGGACCTATTTTTTTAACCACTTCCCGACCACCTCACATACATATACGGCAGCAGAATGACACAGCTGTGCAAACCGCCGTATAGGTACGTTGGCCCCTTTAAGAGCCATAGCAGACCCGATGCGGGCATGAATCCCTGTTCTGTCAGGAGACAGATCGTGTGTTCCTACTAAGTACATACAGTTAGAATCACTCACAGGGGAACACATTTAACCCCTTGATCGCTCCCTAGTGTTAACCCCTTCCCTGCTAGTGACATTTACACAGTAATCAGTGCATATTTATAGCACTAATCAATGTAAAAATGTCAATGGTCCCAAAAATGGGTCAAAAGTGTTCTGTTCGCCGCAATGTTGTAGCACTGCTAAAAATTGGAGATCACTGCCATTACTAGTAAAAAATAAATAAATACTAAAAATTCCATAAAAATGCCATAAATCTTTCCCATAGTTTGTAGACACTATAACTTTTGCGCAAACCAAGAAATATACGCTTATTGCAACTTTTTTACCAAAAATATGTAGAAGAGTATATATTGGCCTAAACTATTTTTTTAAATTGGGGATATTTATTATAGCAAAAAGTAAAAAATATTGTGCTTTTTTTCAAAATTGTTGCTCTTTTTTGTTTATATTGCAAAAAAATAAAACCGCAGAGGTGAACAAATACCACCAAAAGAAAGCTCTATTTGTGGGGAAAAAAAGGACATTAATTTTGTTTGGGTACAGCGTCACACGACCGCACAATTGTCAGTTAAAATGATGCAGTGCCGTATCGCAAAAAATGGCCCGGTCAGGATGGGGGTAAATTCTTCTGTGGCTAAAGTGGTTAATGATGCTTAAAGTGAAACATTAAAAATGAAAAATTCCTTTAAATATAGTGCATGGGGGATTCCCTTAGTCTGCCTGTAAAGTGACACATTTGTACCATGTATAGAACCTGCTGCAGCAAACTGATATATATAAAGAAAAAAAATGATATTTAAATTGATTTCCCCAGCTGCAAACCATAGCTGGCAATATAAAACTGGTAAAAAAAGTGCCCCCCCTGAACCATACCAGGCCACATGTCCTCAACATGGGGGGGTGCTTTGTGTGCCCCCCACCCCACCCTCTTCCCGAAAACCCGGGGCTGTGGTTGTGGGGGTCTGTGGGCCGGGGGCTTATGGGAATCTGGAAGCCCCCTTTAACGAAGGGTCCCCCAGATCCCCGCCCCCTATGTGAATGAGTATGGGGTACATAGTACACATACCCATTCACCAAAAAAGTGTCAAAAAGATTTAAAAACACACACACAGTTTTTGACAATTCCTTTCTTACTATTATTTAAATTCAGGTGTTCGCCAAATGGGGGAACTTATGCTCCGTCCACACCGTTTGCCTAACACTACTTGTTACTGATTTATGCACTCTGCATTACTTAAACCGGACCCTTGCACTGTCCTAGTCAAATGATAAACTGTTGTGACATCCAGGCCAGATTTTTATTTTTCAAATATATATACAGAATTCAACCACCAGACAGGCTATAACTCAGCCACAGCCAGCTAGGCTAAAAGGCAACTCAGCTAGCTGGTTAGCTAGGCCAGAACCAACAAGACTAGAATACAATGCAGCTAGCCAGGCTAGAACCTAGCCCAGTCAATCAGGCCACATTTCATTGCAGCCAGCCAGGCAAGAACTCACTGCAGCCAACCATGCCAGGACTCAAACCAGTCAGTCAAGCTAAAACAAAAATGAAGAATTGGTTTACTAGATTCATGATTCCTGATGCATGATTCCCCTTTATTTCCTGCTTTCTTTCTGCGAGAATCAATTTCTTCTAGTTTAAAATGTGCTTTTTTTCTAATTATTTCATCTCTTTTTTATATAAAATATTATGAAAATAAATAATACTAAAAAACACTAATGCTAAAATCACAATATGATGTGGTGCAGTTCTGTCCTAATTTAGCTGAAATGCATTAACATGTTCCCTCTGTCCACATGTTCAAGGAATTTATATTTTTGAATTGATATATAAAATGATGAATCTAAAAAAAAATACATATTAATAACAATTGAGATCATGTTCTAAAATGATTTTCCTTTTTTATTTAATAATCTCATTAGCCTAATGTTTGGTTTGGCATCAGAAGGGTTTCTATAGATGTGGTATTGTGCGTTGCAGAATTCTATTAATAATCAAAATATCTGTCACCTACAAACAACATGCATTCTAAATTTAATTTCAGAAAAAAAAAAACTCTAGGATTGAATTAGTGGGCTTTGGAGAGAAATAAATAATTATCAAACATCTGTGTTCTAAATAGTACGTGCTTTATCAGACAAACAACTGTTACCGTCTCATTGTGCAAAATTGCTTGGGGAAAATACAGAATCAGAAAGTCTAGATCCTAAAGGAAACAAAGAATCTTGGTTAGCTGAGATGTTTAATGCTTGAAATGCCCAATCTGCCCTCTTTCTTTAGTTTTTAGTGAACATTCTGCCTTTGTTCACAGCAATGTGTAATCTGTAGAAATGATATCCAACTTGAAGAGATTTTGCTTTAAGCTTTTAACTTCCAGTTACATGTAATTGAAGTTCTTTGTTGCTTAACCCTTCAGAGGATATGCATATCTATTCTTCTGTAGTTACCGTGTATATAAACCCAAAATATCTAAACTGAAAACCAAAACTGTAATATTATATATTACAATATATAATATATTAGCTTGCCAGTTGATAAATGTGCTGACTGCATTCATTTTCTTTTTTAGCCCTTCCCCCCTTCATTTTCTCCATTACATAGAGGTAAGTTGCTTTGTAGTTCACATAAGATAGCAGGGAAAACTGATAACAGTTTTTGAGACTTCAGTTAGGTCCACAGGAGGTTACAAGGACAAACTATTTCTGACAGGATCAAGAGAAATGTTTCTGTACTTAAAAACATTTACTCAGTTTAAAAAGAATAAACCAACACAACCATCACATTAAACAACTAGTAAGCTGCAATATATTCAAACATTGTTCTTGAGTTTCTAATATAATTACCTTGCTTTGACTGTAGTAACTAACAGCCTTTACTACTAAGGTCAGCAAGGGTTCATTTATCTGCTCCTCCTCCTCCTTCTTTAGTTCCATCTTCTATTTAGTCCATACCTTTTTCCTATCTTCCTTTCTTTACATGTTCTAAAACATTGGAGAATTTTTCGGGGAAAGACATGATGTTCTGTTGCTTATCTTAAAATAGCTTGCAATGTGATAACATGATAACATATGCAGAGTACCATTCTTACCCTTTGTAGGTGTTCAAACCCAGGTATTTACTATGAAATTAAAGAACTGAAAAAAAGACTGAAACAATATAGGTTACGTGGTAAAGCCCAATGATTGCTTTTTCAGTAATGTCAGCCATCTTTTTTCTCTCATGACAAGTTTTATTACTGTAGGGACCAAGTAATTTTTTTAATTTTTTACAAACTTTTGAAAAAAACTTTTAATTGACGTCCTTTAGTAAATACATTTACACATGTGATAACATCTTTGTGTTAGACTATTATACGCTTGAGATGAAACACCCTTACCACACATCCACCAAATGGAAAAGCTGCCAATATATTCTTTTATTTTTAGCCACAAAGCCTGACCTGGTTTTATTAATTTCATGCCTAAAAGCATGAGTTGGTAATCTTGTCAAATAAAGAGTAAATATGAGCTAATTTGAGAGTTTTAATCTCTCTGACATTTTGGATAAAATCAGGAGATTTTTGCAAAATTTAACCATTTTGGAAAAAGGCATTTCAATTAATTTGCAAGGTAAAATTAAGTGTTTTTTTTTTGTGTTTTTTAGGGATGCAATTAGGCTTTAAATAGATTAAGAAAACAATTCTACCACTGTTCTTGTTTCAGATAAAAGCCCTACAGTAACGTTTTAAGTAAAATGTAAAAGTCTATGGGACATTAACATGAAGAATCAAAAGTGTTCATTTTAAAGGCTTATATGCAAGTTATTGTCAAAAAAGGGTTTGGGGACCCGGGTCCTGCCCCAGGGGACACGTATCAATGCAAAAAAAAGTTTTGAAACTGCTGTTTTTTCAGGAGCAGTGATTTTAATAATGCTTAAAGTGAAACAATAAAAGTGAAATATTCCTTTAAATCTCGTACCTGGGGGGTGTCTATAGTATGCCTGTAAAGTGGCACATTTTTCCTATGTTTAGAACAGTCAGATAATGTATGTCTATGGGAGAAATCAAAAGTGCTAATTTTAAAGGCTTATATGATATGCATGGTATTGTCATAAAAAGTGTTTGGGGACCTGGGTCCTGCCCCAGGAGACAGGTATGAATGCAAAAAAAGTTTTAAAAACGGCTGTTTTTTTTCGGGAGCAGTGATTTTAATAATGCTTAAAGTGAAACAATA
Source organism: Lithobates sylvaticus (assembly GCA_028564925.1). Taxonomy (NCBI): domain Eukaryota; kingdom Metazoa; phylum Chordata; class Amphibia; order Anura; family Ranidae; genus Lithobates; species Lithobates sylvaticus. The sequence goes on along the minus strand of CM053030.1, from coordinate 196,430,653 downwards.
AAAGTGAAATATTCTTTTACATTTCGTACCTGTGGGGTGTCTATAGCATGCCTGAAAAGTGGCACATTTTTCCCGTGTTTAGAACAGTTCCTGCACAAAATAAAATTTCGAAAGAAAAAAATTTAAAAGTACTTGCGGCTATAATGAATTGTCGGTCCCGGCAATACAGATAAAAGTCATTGAAAAAAACGGCATGGGATCCCCCCAGTCCATTACCAGGCCCTTTGGGTATGGTATGAATATTAAGGGGAACTCCGAACCAAAATGTAAAAAAAAATAGCTTGAGTGTCCCCGCAAATTCCATACCAGGCCCTTCAGGTCTGGTATGGATATTAAGGGGAACCCTGCGCCAATTTTCTTTTTAAATGGCGTAGGGGTCCCCCTCAAAATCCATACCAGACACTTCAGGTCTAGTATGGATTTTAAGGGGAACCCTGCGCCAAAATTAATAAAATTCATACCAGACCCTTATCTGAGCACGCAACCTGGCAGGCCGCAGGAAAAGAGGGGGGATGATAGAGCACCCCCCCTCCTGAACGGTACCAAGCCACATGCCCTCAACAAGGGGAGGGTGCTTTGGGGTAGCCCCTCAAAGCACCTTGTCCCCATGTTAATGGGGACAAGGGCCTCATCCCCACAACCCTTGCCCGGTGGTTGTGGGGGTCTGCGGGTGGGGGGCTTATCGGAATCTGGAAGCCCCCTTTAACAAGGGGACCCCCAGATCATGCCCCCCTGTTTGAAATGGTAATGGGTACATTGTACCCGAAACATTTCACAAAAAAAGTGTCAAAATGTAAAAAAAAAAAAAACACAAGACACACTTTGTGACAAGTCCTTTATTAAATGTCCCGCAAAGTCCATTCACCTTCTTCTCTCGCTCCGCCAACGGACCGAAAAAAAAACATGCAGGCCACCACCGATCCGGGGCCACCCATTTATGTAACCAGGTAACCCGCCCCCTCTGATGCCCCGGGAAAGCCATGGGGAAGTCTCCGTGTGTCAGAGGGGGCGGGGTCACCTGGGTACATCACCGTGTGGCCCCGCCCTCAGTTAAATAAGAACTGTCACCTACGAGTACGCGTCAGGGGTAGGAGCCTTCCGTGGATCAGTGGTGGCCTGCAGGTTTTTATTTTTTTATTTTTCGGTCCGTCGGCAGAGCAAGAGAAGAAGATGAATGGACTTTGTGGGACATTTTTATTTTTTTAATAAAGGACTTGTCCCAAAGTGTGTCTTGTGTTTTTTTTTTTTACATTTTGACACTTTTTTGTGAAATGGTACGGGTACAATCATTATTAAAATCACTGCTCCCGAAAAAAACTGTGTTTTTAAAAAAAAAGTTTTATAACAACAACTTGCATATAAGCCTTTAATTAGCACTTTTGATTATTCATGTTTGTGTCCCATAGACTTTAACGGTGTTCGCGTGTTCTGCTAAATTTTTTGCCTGTTCGGTATGTTCTGGTGCGAACGGAACCGGGGGATGTTTCGGCCCATCCCTACTTCCTAGGTGCGCTGTAATACTAGCTGTGATGTCAGGCAGGGAGCTGCAGTGTTGGGCAGTCATGTGCTGGGGGGATGGGGGGCCCTGCCTGGCATCACAGCTAGTATTACAGGGAACCTAGGAAGATGGGTCAGAGTACTACCTTATTCCTACCAGGAACTGAATATTGTAAAAAAGGAAAACTTGCTCAAAGCAAAGTACACCATGACATTAAGGTATACAACAATAAGGAAGACAAGGAAAAACACACATTTTGACAACTGCTTTAAAATTGATTTTGATACTGTAAGCTATCACACTGCTCATCCCTTAAGGTGAGAGTCTTGGACAGTAAAACATTGTAAAGCTTTTTAGAAAAGTTGGTCCACTGCTTTCCATAATAAAGACTAGGGATGGGCCCGGTGTTTGATTCAAACCCATGTTTGAATCGAACATGGGCCGTTCGTCCGCTCGTCAAATTCAGAACTCTGAGGGCCGTTCACATCAAATTCGTGTGATGCGAACGGTCCACAGTGCACTGCGCCAGTCGCCGGCGGCCTCGTGTAGTATGTTCCGGCGTTGAGGGAAAGAGTATTGCTAGGCAGGGACAGTGTACTGTACACTATATGTGAATCATTTCTGTGTGGGGAAAGTGTAGGGATAGAGGAAAAATAGGCAGGGATAGTGTATTCTTCTCAACCTTTGCGTGTGGGGAAAGTGTAGAGATAGAGGAAAAATAGGCAGGGATAGTGTGTTCTCCTCAGGCTCAGGGGAAAGTGCTGTTCTCTACCAATGCAGCCATCTGCAGGAGTTAGTGTGTGTGCTGTGTGAGTCTAGCACAGCACAGTATACAACCTGCACCTGTATCTGCCCTTCTGCCCTGTTGTCATCTAATCCAGCCATCTGCGACATGACATTAAAGCCGCAAGCAGTTTTAAATGGCTTCTTTTTTTCCTTTACAAATGTCATTTTGTGTAGGGACAGTTCTAAACACGGGAAACACATGCCACTTCACAGGCATACTTTATGCACCCCTGAGGTACTATATTTAAAGGAATATTTCCCTTTTTTTTTTTCACTTTATGCATCATTAAAATGACTGCTCCAGAAAAAACGTCCGTTTTTAAAACTTCTTTTTGCATTGATACGTGTCCCCTGGGGCAGGACCCGGGTCCCCAAACCTTTTTATGACAATAACATGCATATTGGCCGTTATAATTAGCACTTTAGATTTCAAACGTTTGCGTCCATTGTAACTAATAGGGTTCTAACGTTCATGCAAACTTTCGGTCCGTTCGCAGGTTCTGGTGCGAACCGAACCCGGGGGTGTTCGGCTCCTCCCTAATAAAGACACCCCCTAGCTCCATGCAGGAATCGGATGCTGTTTGGTTCTTTCCAAGGTAAAATGTAATAAGGCTAGTTTTTAGATTTAATTTAAAAATTTTCCCCTTTTTTTGCAAACAAAAAAAAAGGAAAAAGAGAAGTTGTTCCAGCAACTGTTGAGATTCTGTCTGGATGCACAGAAAATGCATCCATCCATTATCACTGTTAGTATTCACTGTTTGTGCAAACAATTATGTATATCTCAGGTTGATGTCAAGGATGTCAAGGGCTTAGCAGTCACAGCTATTCACACACACACACACACACCTGTCATTCAAGATGCAGGAATTCACAGATTCCTGCTGCTGGAAATCACAAGCAGTGTTAATTCCAAACCATGGTATACAGTGTAGTGTATATTTAAAAATTATCAACCCTGATGTTCTGATTGATGTTCTCATTTCTTGAGCCCCCAAAATGCCAGGACAGGGCAAACACCCCCAAATGACTAATTTTTGGAAAGTGGACACTAAGGTATTTAGTAAAAGGCATGGCGAGCCTTTTGAAGTTATAATCTTATGACACATTTTTTGGGAACTATAAGAAAGTAAATACATTTTTATATATATTTTTTTTACATAGTTTTAATTTCAACAAGTTATCTCTGGACACCGAAAAGTACTGGACATTGGAGCGAAACTACTCTGTATATGAATAACCATATTTTCATTACAAGATATTGCTATATGTGTAACTGTTTTCTGTCAGTGTTTGTTTTATTAATCATCATACCTGTATGTAGATGCTTTTTTAAGCATAGTCCTTTTTGTCTTCTTTGTTTAATAAATTACAACCCATTTTTAATGAAACTACCAGTTAAAGTCACAAATTTTTCGGGGGGGGGGGGGGGGGGTACAAACCCTTTTTTCCTATACATACAGGAATTTGGCAAACGCACTTCAATATCTGACATGGTGAGAGCCTCTATTTATCTGGTGTCAAGAAGGGCAGCAAAAAGCCACTTCTCTCCAGGAAAAACATCAGGGACAGATTATTAGTCTACAAAAGGTACAGGGATTGGACTGCTGAGGACTTGGGTAAAGTAATCTTCTCTGATGAATCCCCTTTTAGATTATTTGGGGCATCCGGAAAAAACCTTGGGCGGAGAAGAAAAGGTGAGCACTGCCATCAGTCCTGTGTCATGCCAACAGTCAAGCATCATGAGTCCATTCATGTGTGGTGTATCTTCTCAGTCAAGGGAGGGGGCTCACTCACAATTTTGCCTAAGAACACAGCCACAAATAAAGAATGGTACAAAAACATCCTCAGAGAGCAACTTCTCACAACCATCCAAGAACAGTTTGGTGACAAACAATGCCTTTTCCAGCATGATTGTCATTAGGCAAAAGTGGCTTGGGGAACAAAACATCGAAATGTTGGGTCCATGGCCAAGAAACTCCCCAGACCTTAATCCCATTGAGAACTTGTGGTCAATCCTCAAGAGGCGGGTGAACAAAAAACCTCCCACAAATTCTGACAAGAATGCAAGAATGGGCTGCCATCAGTCAGGATGTGGCCCAGAAGTTGTTTGACAGCATGCCAGTGTGAATTGCAGAGGTCTTGAAAAAGAAGGGTCAAAACTGCAAACATTGACTGTTTGCAAAAACATAATGCAATTGTTAATAAAAGCCATTGACACTTATGAAATGCTTGTAATTATACTTCAGTATACCATAGCAACATCTGACAAAAACATGAAGCTGCAGACGTTGTCAAAATTAATATTTGGGTCGTTCTCAAAACTTTTGGCCACGGCTGTATGCATACTATCGGTACCAAGGGGATAAAATGCTTTGAAATACTGCTTTTATTTTTCCAATGAAACTTGTTTCTAAGCATGGTGTCTTGGACTTTGGGCCCTCTGCAATTGGATTTGGGATTTTTTTTTAAATAGGCTGCAGGTAGTCAAAATTGGTGAGCAGCCTTTTTCCATACAGGTACTCTACAGGTCTGGGTGTTAAGCCAACTATTACTTACCTTGTGTACCTCTGATTGTGCTGCTCATTATGAAGGCAATTGTGTCATTAAATTAGCATGACACTACTATTGTCGGCAGGAATAAAATGAATGACGAGGCTCTATATCAGGCATAAATAGATACTTTTTAGAAATGGTGCAAAGAAAATGGTCTGCTGTTAAATGTGAGTAAAACTAAGGAGATGATCATAGACTTCGGAAGAAAAAGGGTTGGGGGTATGTTCCAGTGGTTTTGGATAGAGAGGGAGTAGTAGAAGTGGTCTGTACATGTATCATGTTTAGTGGGGAAAGTTCAGCAACAAGTTTTCCTTTTTGAGGATACTAAAGAAAACTGATTTGCAACAAGAAAAATATGCCTTGCTTTCTGTAGGCTAGTAATAGAAAGTTTTGTGTCACTCCGTGGCAGGACATGTGCATGATGAAGTTCAGAGGATAATAAAGATAGCTCAAAATATTATAGGTATTTGTCTATCAAATTGCTGGATATTAGGGACATTGGAGAGCAGAGATGACTTCCTAGGGCATTCTACATTTTAAAGGATATTACCCATCCTAGTTTTGAGTATTTAGGATGCTACAGTTGGGGAAACATCATAGTAGCACAAATAGATTAAAAAAAAAATTTTTCCTGCAGTTTTTAAATTCATTGAGTTTATAATTAGATTATGTAAAGTGGTTTATTTTTAAGTGTATATTGTTTTTATATACTGTGTATATATATATATATATATATATATATATATATATATATATATATATATATATATATATACATATGTGTGTATGTGTGTGTGTGTTTTAATGCTTATATGTGATCTGTTATGTTCTGTTAGAGCTTGCCTGAATTCCATTATGTTGACCTTGACACTTCTCTATCCAAAACTAAAAAAGTTTTGGCTTTACATTCACTTTAATGACAGGGGAAAAGCAAATCAATTTGTGCAAGCCTAAACTGTGAAAATGCCCAATGTGAGCATGTGGGTATCAGCTTGCCCCCCCCCCCATTCACAGTACATTTACTGAGGACAGGCGACACAGCCAGAGTGTATAACGTACACGTATATCTTTCAGCTTCTATCTTCTTTTGACCTGTACTGTCACTGGCTACAGCATAATTTTGTCAGCAGGTCCCTGCCAAAGCTTTTGGCCATGGACCTGCTGATCGGCTATAGCCAATCACAGATCAGAGTCCTGTGTTTACAAACACACAGGACTCTGTACACAGAGCAGTGATCTGGCTGTTTCTTCTCCCTGCAAACAGGGAGAAAAAAGAGCCAGATCCATAAGTAAAAGCAGCAGCTATTACACACAATACACTTGTTAGGCACAAAGTTAACCCCTTGATTAAGTTAACTTCTCCCCCGCCAGTGTCATTAGTACAGTGTCAGTGTGCAGTATTATATCTGAGCACAGTATCCATGTCACTAGTAATGTCAGTGTCAGTTAGTGTACCTCCCAGGGAGGGTCTGTTAGTGCCAGATTTCCTGCCACACTACCACAGTCCCATTATATGTCGCTGACCTCCGCTATTACAGTATAACATCTATAGATGCGTAACTTCCAGTATATATACACCATAGTTTGTAGATTGCATAACTTTTAATTAATATACATTTTTTTTTTACCAAAGTCATTTAGCAGAATACATTTTGGCCTACATTTATGAAGAAATGTGATTATCCTTTATTAGATATGTTTTATAACAGAAAGTAGAAACTTTTGTTTGTTTGTTTTGGGGGGGGGGGGGGTTCAAAATGTTCTGTCTTTTTTTGCTTATATAATAAAAAAAACCTAGTGATGATCAATTACCATAAAAAGAAAGCTCTATTTGTGTGAAAAGAATGATCTGAATAATATTTGCTTACAGAGTTGCAAGACAATGCAATTGCCAGTTAAAGCAGAGCCCCCCCCCCCATTATACATGTTTTGCTCAATCAAATGGATATTTTTATTTTTTTATTTTGTACCTGTGTTTTTGCAGAAGTCCTCCTCTGCTTCCTGTCTTAGCTCTCTGCGGATATGGGCGATAATCTGCGGGTATTACGTCATTTCCTTTTTTTCCAGCAATGTCTCCTTGGAGTCATTGCGGATGACTGCAGCGAGTTCTCGCGGAATTTCGACAACGCCGCCACCGTTGTGATGGCAACCCCTCAAGTTTACGGCGCTGCTCACTGTGAACACTGAGCATGCGCGGGAAATAGCAGTGAATGCTGGGAGCTCAGCATTCACCATATCCTGGAAATCCATGCTTGTGAGCTTCACATGCACACAAGCAAGATGGAAAAAAAACGAAACAGTGAGTTTATTTATGATTTACATTAATCTCAATGACTGCAAAAAAATAAATAAAAATAGGAATGGTCACTGGAACCCCGCTTTAAGGTAGCGCAGTGCTGAATTGCAAAAAATGTGCTGGTCATGAACATTCTGAAGGTCATGTGTGTGTTTGTGCATGTGTGTGTTAAGGACTAACATTTTTTTATGAGACAGGAGAAACAGAGAAATCACTGAAATAGACAAACTGTCTTGTTATGCTATTACAGAGCACATGCAGTTTTTAAACCCTCCAGTGCATACTTCTCATTCATTCTTGCTAATAATGCTAGTGGGTGTTTTGCTACCTTTTGAACAGGCGCTTGTCTCATCTTTTAGGTAACTGTGTTAAAATATCCTATTCCAGCTGTAACACTTGTTTTACAAGAGCAGTGTTTTTGTCTGACACAATATGGAACAACATTTGTCATTCGTTATCAGGGGTGATATATTTGTTAGCCTGCAGAGAAACATCTGCTGTGCTTTAATCTCCAGTGTGCAGGCCAATATTCATAGGATACAGCTGCATAAAATCAGAGTATTATATGGGGCTGTCCAGTTTGACATGAAGACTAGTTGACAGGCAAAAAAAAGTTTAATTTTTTTATTTTTTACTATCTACCTTTTACATATCTATTTATTTCATAGATTTATCCCAAGCTATATGTTATGCTTGTGTTAGCTAGCTTTATATATTTAGTAGAGGCAATCAAATGATTAGCATAATTATAGAAATTATGTGATACTCTTGAATATACACTCCTAACAAGGATGTTGTAAATATCCTGCTATTAATAAAAACAATGCTGTGAATTCCTATAGCCTTTAAAGAGGAAGTAAACCCTCTTTTACAACTTTAGCTTACAGGTAAGCCTATATTAAGGCTTACCTGTAGCTAACAGGGATATCTCCTAAACCTGCACGGTTTAGGAGATATACCTGTATTTGCATGTGCCGACGTCATGCGGCACATGCGCACTAGCGACAACTGAAGCATCAGCGCTATATTCCAGATGCTTCAGTTGTAATATGCTCTCTCGTGCGCATGCGCGTGACGTCATCGCGGCTCCGGCGAATCACAGCGCCAGAGCCGCGATACCCGGAAGTCACTCCGGGAGATGATGTCGGCGGTCGGAGGGGGAGAAGAGGACCGATGCCAAGGCTTCGATTTCAGGTAAGTGATGCATAATTAGCTAGTATGCTATGCATACTAGCTAATTATGCCTTTGTCTTGCAGGTTTTTTTTTTTTTTTTTCCGATTTTTTCAAGAGGGTTTACTTCCTCTTTAAGTTTATAGATATCATGTAATGTCAAGTTATACAATATTATTCTTGATGATATTTTAGTTATCAAATTTATGATATTTTAGTTATTAAATTTATATATTAATTAAATATGGATAGCCGGCTGCCATATTATATCTTATTTTTATATGAGATATAAATGTTCAGTTCAATGATTATTGAAATCGGTGGTGTATTCACCTTTTTCCATATCTGGCTATCTGCTCTACACATGCTCTAATACCTCATCTTTATGGTTCATTGCCCCCTTAGATGTTCAAAGTGAGGCTTGGATTATAGCGTTATGCGTTCCAGCGCACTATTTCCCTTTAATGAGGTTTAAGACCAACTTATTCAAAATGAGGCTTAGATTATCTTGCTGTGCGCTTTCGGCGCATTGTCCCCTTATAATGGATTGTAAAGCTTTAGGTTCCAGCCCATTATTCCCCTCCAATGAGATTAGAGACATAAATGCCCAAAGTGAGGCTTGGTTTTCTTTGTTATGCGCTTCAGTGCACTATTTCCCCATAGTGAGGCTTGATATACAAACTAAGCACTTCCGGTTTTGATATTGAGGCTTGGGACGCACGCGGCAGCGCCATCTTGCCCGCAAACCGGAAGTAGACGGCGTCTGCATTCTAATTTTGTCACACACCTGTTCAAGGTAAGGGGGGACCTCCACATTATAAATTAGCGGGTTTGAGGGCAGGTCAGCACCCCAGATGATGCTTATTCAAGCGAAACACGTCGGGAACACTTGCTGACCTGGTCAAACACCGCTGTTTTGACCTTATAAGCGCTTTATCATTGGAAGCATGTGAGTGTATTTCCAACATTCTTTTTAAATAAACCTACATTTTATAGGGAATTACGCTATGTTCCTCCTTCTCTTTTACTTTTATCATTGTTGATGAGCCTTGACCTAGCCATCCTCTGATCCCCTGATTTGGTAATGATTGTGCTGGAAAGTTTGATCCTCATCCATTGATCCGGGACCCCTGGAATTACTATATCAAGCTCATTTTGACACACCAAGTGTATACTTGAGTGTGTCATCGTTTTCTGGTAAGCATTCTGTGCTGCTGGTAGTGGTTGGTGTTTATCACTCATTGGAATTGATGCACTTGGAAAGATTTTCCTACTTGCCACACACTATTTGGATTGCACCCTGTTTACATTGGACCAGTTACATATTCTGGACTTTATGCACGTTTTAGTTCTTGTATTTGCAGAAATTTATTTTGATATATGTTTTATGTCATATATTGCTTTACAGTGAATCACATTTACTTTTCACTTGTCACTTGCTTAATTTATTAGCGCCGCACTTGTTTCTATTTTATTTGCATTTTTGATTGTACCTTTTAGTGCCGGCAGCTACATTTAGAGATATCGCGGTATTTACATATATTTTCCCCCTGGATTATGGACTATTGATTATGGAATGTACTATGGAATGTGCCATGTGCTCTATGCACTGGCACATGACCACAACTAACGTGCACTGCTCCACCAAAACAGAGGTGAGAGGAAAAAGGAGAGGTCTGTGAGCTCATGGAGAATGTTACAAAGAGGCAGAAAAACACAGTAAAAAGTAAAATTACAGAGCCATCAACTAGCAGATGTGTATTTATTTCATTTTTAGGTTCATTTAGTGTCACTTTAACTCTTCCATTAACATTAAAGGATTCCATTTACCCCAGTACTATTAATCCTAATCCTATTTGTAAATACAACCCTGCAACTAACTGTAACTTTATCCTTAACAAATTAATAAATGTTATACAGTATATGCATCAATGGAGCAGGCTGAACAATCCAATTGTATTCTCATTGGTAACATATTTACTTTTTCTGAACTTACATTCGTTATCAAGTACATACGGCAAATTCAATAACAAATGTGATTTGTTAAGAAAAGTAAATTGAAATGCTGGCATACCTAAAACAAAAATACTATTTTCTCTAAATGTGTGAATTCTATTTTAACTTATTAAAGTTATCCTAGCATTACACTACGAGGAAAGGCCTTGCACAAGTGCAGTTGTATACTAGTAAGACCTCCCTTTAAAGTGGTTGTAAATTCTCCCCCACAACTTTGTCCCATGTAAATCAGCATAAAAAACCCTAATGAACACTGCTTGTAGATATCTCCTTACTTGCTTAGTATTGTTGTAATCCTTTTTGTTCTGTAGAATGATGTCACTAAGCATGCCCATATCTCCCCTGATTTACGGCACACTCAATGGCTTGTCTGTGTATTATCAGGACTTCCTACGGCACAACACTGAAATATCACGAGACTGCATAATCACTCAGAGCTTCCTACTACCCCCCATGTGACCATGTGACATCACATGAAGTGTAAACCTGGCCATCGGACAGCACTACTGCAGTCTTATCAGCTGAAGCTGATAAGACTGACATAGGCAAACACTAGATAATCGTTACAAGTGAATACTATGAAATAAAACAAGTCAGCTATAAGCAGGGACGCAGGGTTGCCATACAAACGTTGGATTGAGAAGGAGGCTTGGTTAACAGTACAGGAAGTGCTCAATGTAAGGGCAGAAATACACTCTACTGTGGACTCAGAAAACAATACTTAAGATGGCGCTGCCTTACCCCTGGATACAATTTTTTTAAAGTTTCTTTAAACTGTAAGTAATAAGCGATTTGGGCTGGATTACAGTGTCTATAGTTTGATAATTATTATTATAATGCACTAAATGAAAAGAAGCATCAGAGTGGCAGAGTTGAATTCCTCTTTAAGGAAACCTGTACCTCCTCGCTAAGACAAACAGAAGGGGAGTGGATGAAATTCATGAAACTTATCTAGTTATTCTATTTTGTCTGTCTATTTTGTGGGGAGAGTATAATAATTTTCAGGTTACTTAAAACTGAATAAAGTTGCAATATGTTTTACAGCATTATTTCATTTAGTGTACTGTTCATAATTGAAATTACCTATCAAAGTTAAAAAGTCTACCCAACAGTGACAAATCAGCCTTGAATGGCATTTTGTGCATTAGCAATCTCTACATATTGTTACACTTATAATTTCATAAGATATAGATCCTTCCAGTGAACAAATCAGGGGACAGGGTTGTGGCACCCATATTCATTTTAAATAAATTATGTTGGATTTTAGACCATTAAAATGCAATTAATTGTTTTGTATGTACACTAATTAAATGTATTGTGTATAATTATTAATTGGATAAATGAAGTGATCTTTGCAATGCGATGTGCTCTTCTCCTTTGTGCAATGTTTTAAGTTTTAGTATTTCTCTGAAGGACTTTTTAGAGCTTGTGAGGTTTGGCAGGATCCATTTACTAATACTTTTGCTGTTCCCACTCCACAGCACCAATACAGATTGCCGTTCCCACTCCACAGTGTACTGTATAGATTTTTTTTTCAATAAGAATTTAACCTGTGACAACAGAAGGAAGTGGAATCCACAGACAACTAATTCTAAAGAACCATAGAGGTACATCACAATATTGTGTGTTGTAATGTTCAAAATCACCCTCATTAGTAATGACCCAATAAGGTGATTTGTTTTTTTATTACATTTTAAATCTCCTGGATGTTTCCAAGAAAGCCCATCTAATCTGTGATGAATCATGTTATTTAGGAATCCAGTCAATGATGATTTATGAATTGCATGAATGTCAGCAAATGGACAACTATTCATACAGTATATAAACGAAGGAGAATCAATGAAACTGCAATTAGCTGATTTGCCTCATTTACCAAAAATTATACTCTTCACTATTTATAACATCAGTGATAGAAACAAATGTGCAGTTTAATCATACCGATACCATTTAAAGTGTATATAAAGCCATAATGTTTTTGGATTGTTTTTGATATACTAGGGAAGTTTTAATACCCTTATCAGGTTATGTTTTGCTGTGTCCCTTGGAAGCAGGGTATTTCAAGGAAACAGGCCATGACTAGGGATGAGCACGATGTTCAAATCAAATTGGTCTGAGCATTCGACTCGAACATTGGGTGTTCGCCTGTTTGCCGAACAGCGAATTTTAAGAGGTGTTTGCGGGAAATTTTAGGTGCTGCGGAATGCCCCAGAATGCACTGTGCAGGGTGCCTTTGGCCAATCATGGCTCAGGGGGACTAAGTCCATGTCCCACATTACATAAGACTGCTTACATAGCGGCCGTGTATAGTGTGTGGACGGAGATAGTTTAAGCTAGATTAGGCAGACAAGTTAGTTAGTGGCAGTGTATATATATATACAGTCTAGTGTATGTATATATATATATATATATATATATATATATATATATATATATATATATATATATATATATATATATATACCCTGCATTTAGCATAGACTAGATATTCAGTGTAGACTCTATATTCAAGTCAGTGCAGGCAGTGTATTTGATATATATATATACAGTCTAGTATATACGCACATATATATATATATATATATACAGTATCTCACAAACGTGAATACACCCCTCGCATTTTTGTAAATATTTTATTATACCTTTTCATGTGACAACACTGAAGAAATTACACTTTGCTACAATGTAAAGTAGTGAGTGTACAGCTTGTATAACAGTGTAAATTTGCTGTCCCCTCAAAATAACTCAACACACAGCCATTAATGTCTAAACCACTGGCAAAAAAAGTGAGTACACCCCTAAGTGAAAATGTCCAAATTGGGCCCAATTATCCATTTTCCCTCCCCGGTGTCACGTGACTCATTAGTGTTGCAAGGTCTCAGGTGTGAATGGGGAGCAGGTGTGTTAAATTTGGTGTTATCGCTCTCACTCTCTCATATTGGTCACTGGAAGTTCAACATGGCACCTCATGGCAAAGAACTCTTTGAGGATCTGAAAAAAGAATTGTTGCTCTACATAAAGATGGCTTAGGCTATAAGAAGATTGCCAAGACCCTGAAACTGAGCTGCAGCACGGTGGCCAAGACCATACAACAGTTTAACAAGACAGGTTCCACTCAGAAAAGGCCTCGCCATGGTCGACAACAGAAGTGGAGTACACGTGCGCAGCGTCATATCCAGAGGTTGTCTTTGGGAAATAGACATATGAGTGCTGCCAGCATTGCTGCAGAGGTAGAAGGGGTGGAGGGTCAGCCAGTCAGTGCACAGACTACACGCCGCACACTGCATCAAATTGGTCTGCATGGCTGTTGTCCCAGAAGGAAGCCTCCTTTAAAGATTATGCACAAGAAAGCCCACAAACAGTTTGCTGAAGACAAGCAGACTAAGGACATGGATTACTGGAACCATGTCCTGTGGTCTGATGAGACCAAGATAAACTTATTTGGTTCAGATGGTGTCAAGCGTGTGTGGCGGCAACCAGATGAAGAGTACAAAGACAAGTGTGTCTTGCCTACTGTCAAGCATGGTGGTGGGAGTGTCATGGTCTGGGGCTGCATGAGTGCTGCTGGCAAGGGGAGCTACAGTTCATTGAGGGAACCATGAATGTCAACATGTACTGTGATATACTGAAGCAGAGCATGATCCCTTCCCTTCGGAAACTGGGCTGCAGGGCAGTATTCCAACATGATAATGACCCCAAACACACCTCCAAGATGACCACTGCCTTGCTAAAGAAGCTGAGGTTAAAGGTGATGGACTGGCCAAGCATGTCTCCAGACATAAACCCTATTGAGCATCTGTGGGGCATCCTCAAACGGAAGGTGGAGAAGCACAAGGTCTCTAACATCGTCATGCAGGAGTGGAGGAGGACTCCAGTGGCAACCTATGAAGCTCTGGTGAACTCCATGCCCAAGAGGGTTAAGGAAGTGCTGGAAAATAATGGCGGCCACACAAAATATTGACACTTTGGGCCAGGGTTGTCACATGAAAAGGTATAATAAAATATTTACAAAAATGTGAGGGGTGCACTCACTTTTGTGAGATACTGTATATGTATATATATTTACAGTATACAGTATATATATGCAATGTACCCCTAACCGTTCACATAGGGGGGGCTGGGATCTGGGGGCCCCCTTGTTAAAGGGGGCTTCTAGGTTCCGATAAGTCCCCCACCCACAGACCCCCACAACCACTGGGCAAGTGTGGTCTCATCCCCCCCTTTTTTGTGTGGCCTGTCAGCTTGCATGCTTGGATAAGTGTCTGGTATGGATTTTGGGGGGACCCCCATGCCATTTTTTTTTTTACATTTTGGCGGTGAGTTTCCCTTAATATTCATACCAGACCTGAAGAGCATGTTAATGGTCTGGGGGGAACCCACAATGTTTTTTTTTCGATGATTGTTTATGTATATTGCCAGGATCCGACATTACATTACAGCCCTGAGCAATTTTAAATGACATTTTTTTTCCTTTAGAAATGTCATATTGCTGCGGTACTGTTATAAACATGGGAAAGAGGCACTACTTTACAGGCAAAAAGTTATATTAAATTTTTATTATTAAAATCACTGCTTCTGAAAAAAACGTCAGTTTTAAAAACTTTTTGTTGCATTGATACGTGTTCCCTGGGGCAGGACCTAAGTCCCCAAACACCTTTTATGGCAATAACTTGCATATAAGCATTTCAAATTAACACTTTTGATTTTCACATTCGTGTCCCATAGACTTTAACGGTGTTCGCACATTCGCACTAATTTTTGTCTGTTCGCATGGTCTGGTGCGAACCGGGGGTGTTCGGCTCATCCCTAGTCATGACAGGAACATAGAGATTGCCATGCTGAGCTCTTTTAAAAAAAGACACTTTTCTGGAAGTCATTCTGACCATATTGTTTTTAAACTTTAGGTCACCAGTTTAAAACTAGAATGCAGATAAGGAAATTGAGTTGAAGCCATTGGGTCAGCTTAGCTTTGCAACTACAATTTTCAAAGGAAGGTCAGCAATGGCAGCCCTACATTGTTCCATTAACAAGTCTACCTTAAGTTACACTTCAGTCTGTGCTGAATATACTGTATACTGTATACTGTAGCAGTTCTCTTTAACCACTTTCAGACCGGACCATTTTGCTGGCTTAAGACTTAACACTTTTTGCAATTCGGCACTGCGTCGCTTTAACTGACAATTGCGCGGTCATGCAATGTGGCTCCCAAACAAAATTGACTTCCTTTTTTTCCCACAAATAGAGCTTTCTTTTGGTGGTATTTGATCACCACTGCGGTTTTTATTTTTTGCACTATAAACAAAAAAAGAGCGGCAATTTTGAAAAAAACACATTATTTTTTACTTTTTGCTATAATAAATATCCCTCAATAATGTATAAAAAAATATGTTTTCCTCAGTTTAGGCCGATATGTATTCTTCTACATATTATTGGTAAAAAAAATCGCAATAAGCGATTATTAATTGATTTGCACAAAAGTAATAGTGTTTACAAAATAGGGGATCGTTTTATGGCATTTTTATTAATAATCATTTTTTTACTAGTAATGGCTGCGATCAGTGATTCTTATTGTGACTGCGACATTATGGCAGACACATCGGACATTTTTGACACATTTTTGGGACCATTGTCATTTATACAGCAATCAGTGCTATACAAATGCACTGATTCCTGTGTAAATGACACTGGCCGTGAATGGGTTAACCACTAGGTGGCAGTGTAGGGGTTAAGTGTGTCCTAGGGGCGTGTTGCTAACTGTGGGGCACGTGGCTGTGTTTTACACATCACTGATCTCTGCTCCAATCACAGGGAGCAGAGATCAGTGACACTGTTGCTAGGCAGAACGGGGAGATGCTTGTTTACTTTAGCATCTCCCCGTTCTTCCTCCCCGTGAGACGATGGCGGGTATCCCCACGGAGATCGAGTCCGCGGGAGGTCCTGACCGGCGTGCACGCAATGGCACGGCGGCAAATTTAAAGGGACGTACCTGTACGCCCATTTTCCTGTCCGTGCCATTCTGCCGATGTATATGTGTGTGCGCCGGTCAGGAAGCGGTTAAAGGATAACTCCACATTCGTGGGGAAAAAAAAGCAAATAAAGAAAAAAATAATATAGCGCATATAATTGCGACACTAATCATTTTGTAATTGAATGTTATTAAAAATTACCTTTCCTTTTCAGTCTACAGCCAATGTAATTGTCTGAGAATACATTGCAATATGGCTACCTGGAGTTTTTTTTACACAGAGTATGTACTAATCACTCCCCAAGAACATAATTTCCTGCTTGTGTGATTGGCTCGATTTTCCCAGAAGTCTGCCTAAGATACAAGTCAGATTTCAGGCATCCCTTGCAACAAAAATTGAATTTTTTGAGAGATACTTTCAATAGGAGCATGTCTAAAGGGATGCAGGCCCAGTAGATTTCCTCATTAGTGCCCTGTAGCTCCACACTTGACAGTTAACTATGAAACCACTCCCATTAGACCTACTCCGAACAGAGGCACAGAGAAACATGCATGGATTTCTTCAGAATAACAAAAGGTAGGAATCTGCAACAAAGTTTGTTAGAATCCTTGTAATATACATAGATCACCCAGCGGGGGGATTTTTTTTTCTCAACAAAAGTGGAGTTATGCTTTAATTAGTTTTAGTGATATAGGCAACCAACAATCTCTGCACACTGTAAAAGTTTTGAAATTTTATTACAAAAAGTAAAAAATTTGAAGATAGAAAGTTAAAGTGATACTAAACACAATGTTTAAATATTCCTTCTCCTTCTGTATGAGGATGATGGCACTGTAATTATTTTATTAAAAAAAAAAAATCAAAAGTGCAATTTTTCCTAATCGATATACAGCTGTCACATGACCCAGCTCTTTCCTGGTCTGTGTGCAGGGAAACAGTGGCAGGAGGGGCTTCTTGTCCTCTGCTACTGGTCACATATTCAAATTAAAACAGCCTTTGGATATAGAGTAAAATAAATTATTATTATTATTATCAATAAATTGTTTGCAATCTTTAAACAAATATACATTTGAAATCAGAGCTTTATTATTTTTGGCAATAACATTGTGGGGCGGACTTGTGCCAGTCATAGGCTGTGTCACAGCCCTCCAGCCTGTTCCTTGAATAACAGGGAGGTGAAGCCTCCATCAATCAAGGTGTAATATCCCACCCTCATTGTGTTTAGCTGATTAGTGGGCATAGAAGAGGGAGGGAGTGGCTGTCATTTACCAGAGTGTATACGCCCACATGTGTGACCCTATAGTCACATGGGATGCTCAGGTGTGATCAAGGAAGCAATGTTCAGCATATAAACACACTGAAAACTGAGCATGTGCACTAGCTGCCAACACCGCTCTGCAAAATCCCCAACTCCAATGGCGACATAGATCGAAAGGGGAGATAGAGAACAGCAGGATCAACCAGTTTCTTTTCAGAATACAGAAAATAAATCCCATAGTGACTGAGTGAGTATGAACAGCATGTAATACAGCATTTATTGATAGTTTTTAATTATATGGGTTTAATGACACTTTAAACACATGTGGAGATCATAGAATGAGTTCCAGAATCTCATATTCTGATCTAACATAAACGCTTTTATGTTCTAAGGCTGGCTGCCACATAGGACCCACCTAAATATAAACATTTTACATATTAAACCATGCACTTAGAAATTACAACACAGAAATCCAATGTAGCGATACCCCCAGTTAAGAGGGCCGCTGATTTGTTTTGGGTCCCTGAGTACAGCTCCACCAACCCCTGGCAATTTGCTCTACCCGCTCTGGCACAGTTAGTCAAGGGGTATGTATCTATGCACATATAAACATCACTTATACTCTAAGTGTAATGGGTATGAACTCACAAGCAGACTGCTGAAATAAGAATAACTGGCTTTACTTTGTCAGTAAGGAAAATAAATAGCAACATGCATTTAAACATATGACTTACAATACTTTAGCAGGTCCCTGCAATATGCACTTTAACATGTACACACATATGTATCAAACTAGCAATGGGGAACGGAGCGCCAAATGTAGCGACCGTCTGCTATGCACCCCTGAGGTGCAATAAATCTATCTGCGCCTACCTAACGGACCAGGCCTGATCCCTAGCAATAGAGCTCAGTCCTTGAATAAGTACAGTATTCTTCACCGGCAATAGATCTGTAGAGGTGGTGCACATGTAGCTTTAAATGGTATACTTGTAATCCACAAAGAGTAACATCTGCTGCTCTGAGGTAAATTGTGCCTTGGCAGTTCAATGAGCATGAAAGTGTGTGTATCAATGCAGGATGAGCCTTTCAGCTCTCTCACCAATCCTGGGGTACCGTCCTCAGCTCCGGTCCCTCCAATGGCGGCTCCGGTCTCCTCAGTCACAGCCCCTGCGCTCCGGTCCTCAGCTCCGACCGACCGTCTGTAGGGAAGAGTCTCCGCTCCGCTGCTGCTGACTCTGAGGGATGAGAGTCTCACTCCATCTGCTGCAAGGCCCAGGCTTCAGGCCTTCAGCAGATCCGGTCCGCACAGGTGTCTCCTCAGGAACCAGTCTCCGCGTCACCAGCTCAGTCAGAAGAGGCGTCCCAGTCAGACGCGGCATCAGAAGAGGAAGAGGCGGTCTCTCCTCCTCCTTTTTATCACCTCCCCCAGCAGCCTCTCGGGCGGAAACAAGCAGCCCGGGAGCCTGGGGAATCATGGGGGATGTAGTCTCTTCCCCTAAAAGGGGTACGACCCCGCTACACACTCCCCCCACTTTGAATCTTTGGTCCCCAAAGACAGTGTTCAAACTACAAACTTTCTCGGGAACAATACTTTCACATAATTTGGACAGGGGAGCTTCCCACCAATTGGCATAAGATGGGGAGCTGTCCTGTCTACAGGTCACTTCAGTGTGGGCGACCTGTTTAACTGTGCCAGAGAGTGAGCTGGGGTTGCCCTCCACCAAATGGACAGTGGATGGGTCAGGGCTTTCAGCACTTCTCCTTGCTGTGGTAACAGAGTCCTCTGAACTTTCTCCCATCTTGGGGTAGGTTAACTTCTTGGGAGGCCTCACAACTCTGCAAGCTCTCTGTTCTCTTGGGACTTCTTCAGGAACACATTCCGGCAACATCTCTGGCTCTGGAACATCTACTTCTTCCTCTGAGTAGAGACCAGGAATATCTTCCCAGCACTCAGGCACAACACTGAATGGCACAAACTCTGTGGCTTCTGGGTTCAATGTTCCATCTTCCACATCTTCAGTAGGTGGAAGGTCTATGGCGGAATTTCCTGGGGTTGAGGAAGGCCATAGCCATTCAAGTTCTCCTCTTTCTTCTTCTGGTTGGGGGTCCTGTCCACCCCTAGCTTGGGATGTCTGAGACCTAGTATTAGACCTGGGGGTATCCAGAATGGAAACAGATTCAGGTACGTCTCTTGCTGGAGGCATTCTGACTGCTTCAGTGAGTGGGAGCAAGTGATTCCTATGCCAGGTCTTCAAAGGCCCCACTCTCCCTTCTGGCTTCAACTTGTAGACAGGCAATCCTGGAAGTTTCCTACAGATGATATATGGCTCTGATCTCCATCTATCAGCAATCTTGTGTTTTCCAGGGATCCCTAGATTGCGTAACAGTACACGGTCCCCAGGCTGTAGGTCCTGTACTCTAACTTTCAAATCAAAGTTCCGCTTGTTTCGGGCCCCCCTCTGGTCGGAGGCCGCTTGAGCTTTCTCATAAGCTATCTTCAGACTGTGCCTCAGTCTGTCCACATATCCTTTGTGGGAGGCAGCAGAGGCATGGTCTAAAGAAATGCCGAAGGCCAAATCCATTGGCAATCTTGCTTCTCTCCCAAACATAAGTCGGTAAGGAGAGAAACCTGTCACATCACTTGTGGTGCAATTGTAGGCATGCACCAGAGCTGATATGTGTTGACTCCAATGTTGCTTCTTCTCTGTTTCCAAAGTTCCCAACATGTTCAATAGGGTCCTGTTGAACCTTTCAGGCTGGGCATCACCTTGAGGGTGATATGGTGTGGTTCTAGTCTTCTCTACTCCCAGAGAATCTAGTAGTTTCCTGATCAGGCGACTCTCAAAGTCCCTTCCTTGGTCTGAATGGATTCTCTGTGGCAGTCCATAGTGAATAAAGTACTTCTCCAAAAGTACCTTGGCTACTGTAGAGGCCTTCTGGTCCTTGGTTGGGAAAGCCTGAGCGTAACGGGTGAAATGGTCGGTTACCACCAGAACATTTCCCAATCCACTCAAATCGGGTTCAAGGCAGAGAAAATCAATGCATACCAGATCCATTGGGCCTTGACTCTGTAGGTGGCCCATTGGGGCAGCTTGATGGGGTAAAGTCTTTCTCTGAATGCATCTTGCACAGGAATGGCAATACTCCTCCACTTCGGCCCTCATGCAGGGCCAGTAAAACCGGTCTCTGACAAGTTGGAAGGTTCTCTCTGCTCCCAAGTGACCATGCTGGTCATGTAGGGCAATCAGCACAGTCTCTCGATGCTTTTCTGGGAGAAACAACTGCCACTTGTCTTCAGAGGGGCCCCTTCGGTAGACTACCCCCTGATGCACCTGTAACTTGTCCAACTCTCTCCTCAGTAGGCGAGCTTCTTTAGAAGGGTGAAGGCGAAGTCCCTCTGGACTCTTGTCTTCCAGGGCTTCCAGGACCAATCTCCCCATGGGGTCTTCCAATTGGTCACACCTTAACTCTTTCTTGGACAGCTTCGGTAGACACTCTTCTGCTAGTTGAGTTACCCCACAGTAACACTTTGGGACTCCCACTGTGGTAACTCCTACCTCTTCAGCTCTGGATCCTCCTCTGGCTTGGAGTTCAGCCCCCTGACAAAGGGCTCGCACTCCTTCTGGTGCCACTTGGGTCCAGTCTTCCCAGTCATCGACCATGACATGGGATCTTCGGGACAGGGCATCTGCATCCCTATTTCCAGCCCCTGGTCTGTACTTGAGGCTGAAATTGAATCCAGACAACGCCGCCAACCATCTGTGTCCAGTTGCATCCAGCTTGGCGGTGGTGAATAGATAGGTCAAGGGGTTGTTATCTGTCTTTACAGTAAACTCAGCCCCATACAGATAGTCTCTCAGTTTGTCAAAAACTGCCCATTTGAGGGCTAAGAACTCCAACTTGTGGGTGGGATAGTTCTTCTCGGAGGGGGTCAGGCTCCGGCTCACATAAGCCACTGGTCGTAGCTGGTCTTCGTACTCCTGGTAGAGTACTCCACCTAGGCCCTCATGGCTGGCATCAACATGTAGCTCATATGGTCTAGTGGGGTCAGCGTAGGCCAAAACTGGGGCTGAGGTGAGACTTCTCTTCAAGGTCCTGAAAGCCTCTTCACACCTTGAATTCCACTGGTCTTTGACCGGCTCACCGGGCCTCCTAGGCCCCAATCCATCTTCCTCTCCTTCTGTCTTAAGCAGTTCATTTAGGGGTTTTGCAATGCGGGCAAACCCATCCACAAACCTGCGGTAGTAGGAGCAGAACCCCAAGAAAGACCGGAGTTCTGTAACTGTTGTGGGTCTTGGCCACGAAGTAACTGCCTCCAACTTCTCAGGGTCTGTAGCCACTCCTTTTTCAGACACTATGTGTCCCAGATAGTTAACAGAAGACTGATAGAACCGACACTTCTCGGGAGAAAGTTTAAGTCCCTCTTCACTGAGCCTCTTCAGTACTTTCTCCAATCTGGCTTCATGCTCTTCCAAAGTCTTTCCAAAGACAATGACATCGTCCAGGTACACAAGGACTTCTATGAGGTTCATGTCTCCAACTGTCCTTTCCATAAGGCGTTGAAATGTAGCAGGAGCTCCAGATAGGCCCTGAGGCATCCTGTTGAACTCAAAGAATCCCACTGGGGTTATGAAGGCAGTCTTTTCTCTATCTTCTGGATGCATGGGGATTTGGTAATACCCACTCTTGAGGTCCATCACACTGAACCACTTAGCTCCAGACAAACTCTGCAAGGCATCCTCTATCCTTGGCGTGGTGTACTGGTCAGGAATGGTCCTCCTGTTGAGAGTTCTGTAGTCAATGCAGAGCCTCAATGACCCATTCTTCTTCCTGACTACCACAATTGGGGAGGCATAGGGGCTTCTGGACTCCCGAATCACTCCCATCTTCTTCAGTTCCGCAAGCTGCTCCCTCAGATCCTCCAGATCTGCTAGCGGGACTCGCCTCACTCTCTCTCTGAATGGCTTGTCCTCTTGCATGCGGATTCGGTGGGTGGCACTCCTCGCACACCCCACATCAAACTCATCTTTAGAGAAAATCTTCTCCCATCTGGTCAGCTGGGCCTTGGCTCTCTCTTTCCAAGCTCCAGGTAGGTTAGGGTTTTCCATGGAGAGTTTCTTCCAAACATCTTCTCCTTCACCCGTCCCCTTCACTTCTGACCAGCCAACTGGGACAGCAGGACTCACCTGTCCCAGCAGCATCCTGGCAGGGATCTCCACGGGCCGCTCCGTGGGGTTCCTCACACTGACAGGGACTCTTCCTCTGGCCTTCTTCAGGTCCTTCAGTGAAATTACTTCTGGTATCACCTCCAGACCTGAGTGACCCTCCATTGGGTCGGGTTCCAACATCACAAAGGGGCCAGGCTGCTCCCAAGTAAGTTTCACCGTGGCTCTCATGCAGGTCACCTCTCCAGGCTGTAACACTGCTCCTTCTTTTCCAAGCCTCCATACCCTTCCTATCCCCTCACTTGGGGTCTTCTGCTCTAGGACCAACCGCTGGTAGGCTGCCTTCAGCATGGGATGGATCTTGGGGGCTGAAAGATTCTCTTTCTTCACCAGGGGGGTCAGAAGCCTTCTGACTAGGTCCATGTTCGTCCCTATGATCAGGGAAGTCTTGCTGGTTCCTGGTGGGCGGGGACACACCACTGCTAAGGTGTCAAACACTTCAGTCTTCCCAGCTACGGATGGGTCAAAGGTCAACCGTATGGGTAGGTATCCATCATAGGGGAAACTCTGAGTTCCCAGTCCCCTTATTTCCAACTCTTCTATCTTCTGTATTGGCAGATGGCTCAGGTATCTGTCATAGAAATCCCTGTACAATAGGGTCACTTGTGCTCCAGTGTCTAGGAGGGCCTTTGTGTACACTCCTTCCACCTGGATGGGTACAGAAGGGGATGGACCAACTAGCTTTTCTGGGTAAGGCCGAGTTGACGCTGTCCTCTTCTGCGGACTCTTTTCCTTTTTACTTGATCTGCACTTGCTCCTTTCTTGAGCCTGGTATGCATTAATTTTCTCCCTCTTAGTGGGAGTGTGAACCCGTTGAGGGACATTGTTATCTCTCACTTTTGGGGGTTCTCGTTTAGGAGTACTGCATTCCTTCCGAGGGGTCTTGCCCCCTTTCTCTGGAGTGTACCTTGGTTGAGGATCCCTGGGTTCCTTCCGAGGGGTCTTATCTCCTCTTCTCTTTCCGTTATTCTTCTTGGAGCTCACTGAAGGCGATGGGCACCCGGTTGACTCCTTCACCGGGGCCCTTTGGCGTTTCCCGCCGGCTGGCGGCTTTCTGTTTTCTTCTTCTTGGGACTGGCACATACAGCTGCAATATGGCCCACTCCCCCGCAGTTAAAACAGATCATCTCACCGTAGTCAGGTGGGGATGCTGGTGCTGAAACAGCTGGAAACAATTCCCTCCTGCTTGTTTCTTTCTTGGGACTGGGCGTCTCTTTCGCCACTAGAGACGTCAGTATCTCCATCATCTGGGACATCTGCAACTTCAGGGCATCTACCTCTGTCTCTCTTTCAGGGGTTAAGGCCGACCTGACCGTGGCCACTGGAAGTTTTGTAGACCCCATCACTTGCTTTTCCCTTTTCTCTTCCAACATGGCCTCCTCTTCTCTGACCATTCGAATGAGATCGGGGTAGTCCAGGCTCTTCCCATCCTGCCGGGTGCGTAGAATTAGTGCGACAGGGTCCAGGGGTTGGGCTCCCCTCATCACCTGCTGGGCACGGGCTTCATCTACCTTCCCTGGATCTATCCCCTTCTTCAGGATAATCCTATGCAGGATCTTGTCTATGCGTCCCATGTACTCCGACAGCTTCTCCCCTGTCTTCTGGTAACAGTGTTCCAGTTGATAGGTAAGTTCTGTGACTTTTTTCTGTCCCACCAAACACACTTTCCAGGATGTCTATGTAGTCCTGGGCAGTGCAATCCTTTTTGCTTGTCTTCAGATTGCGTATGGCCTCTAAGGCAGGTCCTTTTAGGCTCTCAACAATCCTTTGCTTCTTCCTACCTTCTGGGACCTCCCATTCTTCTAGGGCCTGCGTGGCACCATCTAACCACTCTTCAAATCCCTCTTCTCCCGAGGGTACAGGTGTCCTCCCTGAAAACATCCGGAGTTTCCTGTATCCCGACATTGGGTAGTCCCCGGGGTCTCTTCTGCACTGAGTCACAATTTCCCCTAGGACAGCACACAGTTCTGCACTAAGAGTAGTCTGTGCGGG
The DNA here is from genome assembly GCA_028564925.1 of Lithobates sylvaticus. Lineage (NCBI taxonomy): Eukaryota > Metazoa > Chordata > Amphibia > Anura > Ranidae > Lithobates > Lithobates sylvaticus. The sequence goes on along the minus strand of CM053030.1, from coordinate 196,405,895 downwards.
ACTTTCCGCGCCCTTCTGCTCTTCCTGCTTGGGGGATAGCATGGTTTTCATAGGAGAGTAGTCTCCCTTCCGCGGCAGCGCATGCAGCATTTGGTAGGCCTGACCATTCGGTGCTTGTATGCTTTGGCTCCTGAACTGCTCTGGAGTCTCTTCCTTCCATTCTATTAAGGCGTATGTGTACCCAGCATCATTTCTCATGTCCATTATCCATGACTTGTGGCACGGGGATAGGGACATTATGAGCTGCTTGACTGCCTCTCTCTGCCATATCCCTGGCAGTTCAATGACTGCTGCTGCGGCTGGATCGGTGGCCCATGTTGCGGACCACCGTCCCACTTCTATCGGGTCCATGCCGGTACCTTCTGGCGGCTTTTCCCGCTGACTCAGGATCCCGGATTACGAGCCCCCACGTGTAGCGATACCCCCAGTTAAGAGGGCCGCTGATTTGTTTTGGGTCCCTGAGTACAGCTCCACCAACCCCCGGCAATTTGCTCTACCCGCTCTGGCACAGTTAGTCAAGGGGTATGTATCTATGCACATATAAACATCACTTATACTCTAAGTGTAATGGGTATGAACTCACAAGCAGACTGCTGAAATAAGAATAACTGGCTTTACTTTGTCAGTAAGGAAAAGAAATAGCAACATGCATTTAAACATATGACTTACAATACTTTAGCAGGTCCCTGCAATATGCACTTTAACATGTACACACATATGTATCAAACTAGCAATGGGGAACGGAGCGCCAAATGTAGCGACCGTCTGCTATGCACCCCTGAGGTGCAATAAATCTATCTGCGCCTACCTAACGGACCAGGCCTGATCCCTAGCAATAGAGCTCAGTCCTTGAATAAGTACAGTATTCTTCACCGGCAATAGATCTGTAGAGGTGGTGCACATGTAGCTTTAAATGGTATACTTGTAATCCACAAAGAGTAACATCTGCTGCTCTGAGGTAAATTGTGCCTTGGCAGTTCAATGAGCATGAAAGTGTATGTATCAATGCAGGATGAGCCTTTCAGCTCTCTCACCAATCCTGGGGTACCGTCCTCAGCTCCGGTCCCTCCAATGGCGGCTCCGGTCTCCTCAGTCACAGCCCCTGCGCTCCGGTCCTCAGCTCCGACCGACCGACTGTAGGGAAGAGTCTCCGCTCCGCTGCTGCTGACTCTGAGGGATGAGAGTCTCACTCCATCTGCTGCAAGGCCCAGGCTTCAGGCCTTCAGCAGATCCGGTCCGCTCAGGTGTCTCCTCAGGAACCAGTCTCCGCGTCACCAGCTCAGTCAGAAGAGGCGTCCCAGTCAGACGCGGCATCAGAAGAGGAAGAGGGGTCTCTCCTCCTCCTTTTTATCACCTCCCCCAGCAGCCTCTCGGGCGGAAACAAGCAGCCCGGGAGCCTGGGGAATCATGGGGGATAAGAAGATAAAAAAGGAAGCAGCGCCAGAACAGACAAAAAATTACTATATAACAGACAGAGATAATTCCAAAAAATCACTGTGTCCAGTCCTAGGTTTTAAAGTCCAAATGCAGCTGGAATGTTATGAGCACAAAAAACAGCTAGGGTAGATAGAGCACAAGTTGAAGAGAATGTCCACATCAAGGATAATCACAGAATCAGCACCGCAGTGAGGTAATGTATTTGGTGACATAGGATCCCTCCACCAGTGTTGCTATGCTCTTACCAGAAGTCTGAGCATATAAAGCTCTGTGGAAATGGCTATGGATATCCTGGCGATGAAATCCTGCGATCACCCAATGGATAATATGAGTCTGGCGTCCCTTATTCCTCCCGGTACTCCAGTCATACACTCAGCAGTGCTTTTCCATGTGTTTCTTAAGAGACACATGGACACATTCTCTTAAGAAACACATGGAAAAGCACTGCTGAGTGTATGACTGGAGTACCGGGAGGAATAAGGGACGCCGGACTCATATTATCCATTGGGTGATCGCAGGATTTCATCGCCAGGATATCCATAGCCATTTCCACAGAGCTTTATATGCTCAGACTTCTGGTAAGAGCATAGCAACACTGGTGGAGGGATCCTATGTCACCAAATACATTACCTCACTGCGGTGCTGATTCTGTGATTATCCTTGATGTGGACATTCTCTTCAACTTGTGCTCTATCTACCCTAGCTGTTTTTTGTGCTCATAACATTCCAGCTGCATTTGGACTTTAAAACCTAGGACTGGACACAGTGATTTTTTGGAATTATCTCTGTCTGTTATATAGTAATTTTTTGTCTGTTCTGGCGCTGCTTCCTTTTTTATCTTCTTATGCTTGGTGTGTGTATCCCACTTTGAGCGGCGGCCTGCTTTTTTGTCTCCCCCCCTTTTTTGGTTTCACCATTTAAGGTGGATTTATGCTTTATTAGCGCGGTTTTAATTTATTTCCGAATCATGGGGGATGTAGTCTCTTCCCCTAAAAGGGGTACGACCCCGCTACACCAAGAATCCAGAAAATAAAAATCTATCTGAAAAACATTTTTCTGCCTATCCACTCTAGCAAAACAACCCAGTTATTATAGTATCTAAACAACCTAACACTGGTAAATAAGCACTTAGTAATAGCAATTTAATCACTATATATATATATATATATATATATATATATATATATATATATATATATATATATATATATATATATAGTGAATAAATTGCTATTACTAAATTGCTATACTGTATATATATATATATATATATATATATATATATATATATATATATATATAAATATATATACAGTATATATACACACAGTGCCTTGAAAAAGTATTCGTACCCCTTGATATTTTCCACATTTTATCAAGCTACAACCAAAAACGTAAATGTATTATATTATTTTATGACACAAAGTGCCACATAATTGTAAAGTGGAAGGAAAATTATAACGTTTTCAAAATTTTTTACAAATAAATTTGTAGAACCACCTTTCGCTGCAATTAGAGCTGCACGTCTTTTTGATTGTGTCTATACCAGCTTTGCACATCTAGATAGTGACATTTTTGCCCATTCTTCTTTGCAAAATAGCTCAAGCTCTGTCAGATTGGACAGACGTCTGTGAACAGCAATTTTCAAGTCTGGATTTAGGTCTGGACTTTGACTGGGCCATTCTAACACATGAATATGCTTTGATCTTAACCATTACATTGTAGCTCTGGCTGTATGTTTATGGCCGTTGTCCTGCTGGATGGTGAACTTTCGCCTCAGCCTCAAGTTTTTTGCAGACTCTAACAGGTTTTCTTCTAAGATTGCCCTGTATAGAGCTCCACCTTCCTATCAACTCTGACCAGCTTCCCTGTGCCTGCTGAAGAAAAGTATCTCCAAAACATGATGCTGCCACTACCATGTTTCACGGTGGGGATGGTGTGTTCAAGGTAATGTGTGTTTTCCGCCACACATAGCGTTTTGCTATTAGGCCACAAAGTTTAACTTTGGTCTCATCTGACCAGAGAACCTTTTTTCACATGTTTCCTGTGTCCCTCACATGGCATCTCACAAACTGCGAACTGGACTTCTTATAACTTTCTTTCAACAATGGCTTTCTTCTTTCCACTCTTCCAGAAAGGCCAGATTTGTGGAGTGCACAACTAATAGTTGTCATGTGGACAGATTTTCCCACCTGAGCTGTGGATCTCTGCAGCTCCTCCAGAGTGACCATGAGCCTCTTGGCTGCTTCTCTGATTAATACTCTTCTTGACTGGCCTGTCAGTTAAGGTGGATGGCCATGTCTTGGTAGGTTGGCAGTTGTTCCATACTCTTTCCATTTTAAGATAATGGCTTGAACAGTGCTCCATGAGATGTTCAAAGCTTAGAATATTTTTTTATAACCTAACCCTGCTTTAAAATTGTCCACAACTATATATCTGACCTGTCTGGTGTGTTCCTTGACCTTCATGATGCTGTTTGTTCACTAAGGTTCTCTAACAAACCTCTAAGGGCTTCAAAGAACAGCTGTATTTATACTGATAATAAATTACACACAGGTGGACACTATTTACTAATTAAGTGACTTCTGTTAAACTCGATTTTATTTAGGGATATCAGAGTAAAGGGGGCTGAATAGAAATGTATACCACACTTTTCAGATATTTGATTGTAAAAAATGTTAAAAACCATTTATAATTTTCCTTCCACTTCACACTTATATGCCATTTTGTGTTGGTATATCACATAAAATCCCAATAAAATATATTTACGTTTTTGGTTGTTACATGACAAAATGTGGAAAATGTCAAGGGGTGTAACATTTTTTTCAAGGCACTGTATGTATATATATATATATATATATATATATATATTTACCATGCTTCTTAGCTTTCTGTTTTCATACAGTACATTCAAGAATGCACATGTGTGAACATTTTACCAGAAAAAAAAAAAAAAAACAACAACAAAAAAAAACAAATGTAATCAGCTTGCTGTGCACGTGTCAAGTAGAGATCCTTGGGAAGCACTTTTACATAAAACAAATGAAGAAAATACTAATAAAAAGTTAACAGTGACTGTTACCGACATGCACGATAAGTGCCTACAGGTTTTGCAGTCTTGGCTAGAGCTCTCCCCTGTGTCTCAAATGCTTTCCTGCTTCTTGGAACTGTAGCTATATCCATCTTTCTGGACCAACAAGAGCACTGTTCTTACTCACCAGTCCATTCCTACTCCCAGATCCTTCTCTCTTCTTTTCTTTTTTTCTTACCTCTTCTTTGCTAACCGTGAGCTCTCCAAGCATTCTCCACCCTTATCTTGGCCTTGGCTATTCTCCCCTTTACCCCCACCCCCTCTCTCCCCCTGCTCCTATCCCCTCCTTTTTTCTTTCTCAGGCCAGGCCTTTATACACTGGGTCCTACTAGGCTTAAAGCAGAGTTTCGCCCCCCCCCCCCCCTCCGAAAGTAAAAGTCAACAGCTACAAATACTGTAGCTGCTGACTTTTACTATCAGGGTATTTACTTTTTTAGGCATCCAGCGGTGTGCTCATCCAAGTTGATTCTTGAAACGACTCTAGGGTGCTGGCGCCTCCATCTCAGCTAAGGAAAACCGGCAGTGAAGCTTTGTGACTTCATAGGTGGTTTCCTAGTGCACATGCGCAAATCACGCTGCACTCTGTGAATGTGTTGGCTGCAGGGGGGAGGAGGGGGTTCGAACCCTTTGCCACACCCGCGGCAAACTGAGCCGGAAGTGGTAGCTGATACCTATCAAAACCAGGTACCCGCTCCCCCTTCCCCCAAATGTGGCAGTGGAGGGTGAGGCAGAGAAGCAGAGCTTCCCCTTTTGGGTGGAGCTCCACTTTAAGTGCTGATCATTTAGCCATGGATCATTATGAGATACTGCTTCGATCACTGGATTTTTCTTTTTTTTGCCGTACTGTTTTGCACTTGCTTTGGATTGAGACCATCCCTCAGTATCAATACAGTTTCATGTTGACAATATTGCATTTGGGCCATGTTGTAATTACATGATCCTGTTTTTTGTTGCCCTATGCTAAGGGTGGAGGTCTTGTATATTTGTTACTGTAAACTCTTTTTTTTGCACTAACTGTGTACTATTTTTTTTGTTGAAAACATCAATAAAAATAAAGTGAAAGAAAAGCATGTGTCAAACTAGACCACAGGTAAAGTAAACTGTGCTGTCACAGCAAACAAGGCAGTATATGTAGATACAAGGCAGTATATGTACAGGTATTAACCATTGGAAACATATTCAGAGTATTGTATACCCAAACTTCATTTGGCCATAGTGTATGTATCTTCACTTTGGAGGTATCAGAATACAGTTCATGTGGTTTTGTATCTACATGAGATATGCACTCAAAATCCCTAACATTTTTCTTTTAGGTACATCACAACTAAGCCGGGGATTTTAAGACACTATTGCAAACCAAATTATGTAGCCTATTTCCAATGCACATTGGAGGTGCTTATAAAATACTGTGAGGATATGATCTGGTTGCCCTGGCAAAATTAAAAGCTGACATATGCGCAGATATACTAAAACAGGCCCAATGTCTACATTAGTTTAAATCACTACCCAGGAACAATAATGCCGATCCAGAGGTCTAACTTCTCTTCTGAATTTGCTCTCTGCATGCTTTTTCAGGCTCGGAAATTGGTGAAGCTAGGTAGAGCTTGATAGAGTTAGGTAACTAGCCACCAGCCACAGACTTCAACCATGTCACCTTTGTTAAAAAAAAAATTGCATTATTTATGCTTGTTTTGGTAAGATAATTATTCATTAGAACCCCTAATTTTGTCTTAGTGCCAGGTTGTTATCAGGACAGGAAGTAAGTGGATATCTCTTTATAATTGCTTTATCCAAAATCAAAATCTAAACCCCCAAAATCAAAATCACCCCCACTTCCTTTCTGAAGTCCTTCCACCTATTTTTTTTCAATGAATAAGATTGTGCACATACCTTAAATCCTGCAGTCTTCAGGACAGTCCATTGAAGTCATGGCTCCTTGTCCTTGTTAGTGGCAGTTGGCAGCAACTCTGGACTGAGTGAAGCAAACATACGGACATGTAGGCACCACTTAGTTCAAGAGAACAGTAAGCCCAGGTTGTATTATGACACACTTCCAGGTGGTGTGGCAGTTAGAGTCTAGGTGCCCAGGAAGTAAGTTGGATAATCCTGACTGTCATTCAGCCTGGGAGGAGGATGACCCTGGACCCCTCAAAATTATACATCTGCAAAAGGAAACACGGAGGATAAGGTGAGTATTGCAGAATAAGCTTAGAAAGCAGTTTTTTTTTTTGTATTTAAGATTTGCAAATCAGCATATCTAAAAAAAAAAATAGAGTTCCACTTAAAAAAAATACAGGTTTTGCCTAGATTTGGCCTGTTTGATTATAGTTTGAATGCTTTGTCAAAACATTTTCTAAAAAATGAAATGTAAAAAACTAAAATATGTAAGCCAGTAATTTGGAAACAAAATGTTTGAAACAGATGCACTTAATTATGTACCTTGTAGTGATTAGTAACTGAAACCATCTATAAAAATAAATATGAATTAATCATACAAATGATCTGTGTTCCCCCTGGGACTTTATTCTTGAAGACACCATTAGTGTCTGTAATTTACAAGCACAAATGTCTAATTCCTATTAATAAATGTAATTCTATATATGCATCACGCTGTAACATAAATGCATTCAATGAAAGGAATAAACTAATAAAGCTATTGTATTTGGAAAAGCATATTTACATATTATCTCATTTAAATGTATTTATAATGCATAATGTTATAATTATAAAGAAGGTTCCTGTAGATAGAACATAACACTTTTAGCTAAGAATGGTAGTCAAATCTGCAATATTAATTATAATGTTTACAGCCTGCCTCCAGCTGTAAGTTGTCTATTGTATGCATATCTATGTAAAGACTGCTAGCTTGGTACCACTGCTCAGTGTTAAAGTAGTATGTACAGGTCACAGGTCTATTCCAAGTATACAGCATTGCTGATCCTGGTACAGGAAAGGTTATTATGTATACAAGAGGATAAGTATATCCAAGCTCAAAAATAAAAAAAAATTCAAACATTGCAGCATATCAGTCCTTAGATGTGGTGGCTGTATTTGTTTTCTTTTTTCAGGCTCTTTTTTCTGTCTTTTCACCTGGAAATCCTGTGAACAGCATAGCTCTCATCCCTACCATGTTCACTTATCTACTGAATCTACAGAGACAGCCTTGTTTGCCACAGCTTACAGCTTAGCAGTGGTACCGTAAAAAAAAACTTCAAACTGCAGAAAAGTCCAACACTCCAATAAAATTCAGATGAAAAAGTTTTACTGTGAAGTCTCATACCGAAAAACACACATACGCCAAAACACTTTGAGGGCTTGTTGACCCCTTTTACATACCTGTATGTGGAGCCCAAGGGGGTGGCCTCTTGCACAGTTCTCATCCAAGCACCTCTAGAAGTTGAGACAGGGTCTGCCAGGCAAAGGAAGGGCAAAAGTGTTAAGGTGCAGATACTGAAGACTGGAACTTGGGAGCACTGATATCAGATGAGTAGGGGTAGAGCTGGTGGTAAACCATGGATACACCAATTTCAGTTGAAAGCAGGGTTCATTTATAAATTGGGTCCCTAAACAGCTGAACAAGAAAGCACTGAATCATAGGCAGGATCGAAGTCAGGAACAAGCAGAGGTTGGCAATTGGCAGACAGCGAGGTACAAAATCGATTGGTGGAATCTTGGTCAGAAGTCCAAGCACGGAGATAGGCAGTAAACATAGGCATACAAGGGTAATCTGAAAGCAGGTCAGGTGGAAAGGGGTCAATATCAAGGTAAGTTTAAGGAACACAGTAGAAAAGAATGATTAGCAATGATCCTGTGCAGAACTCAGGTTTAAAAATCCTGCTTGGTGTCAGTGGCCATGCCTGCACACCTGCATATACTTTGTGATGTGTGCATGCTGCTATGTGTACATGTGCACACCAACATGTAGTTAGGGTTCTATGTCCATCAACACGTGCAAGCTTATGCACAAGCGTATTAGCCTCGCAGCTGGCAAGATGTTCCTAACTGCTCCCTTTATCAAGATGACAGTGTATTTTGGAGTATGACACTTTAGTAAAATATTTTTGTTTGTTGCTCCGATGAAGAATCTTTTTCTAAAGAATGAAATGTATCATCTAAAGTTATGTAAGTTTGTAACTTGGAAATAAAATGGTGGAAACAAATGCACTTAATTGTGTACAGTATAGTAATTAGTATTTAAAACCATCTATAAAAATAAATATAAATTAATCATACAAATGATCTATGTTCCCCTTGAGACTTTATTCTTGAAGACACCATTAGCGTCTGTAATTTACAAGCACAAATGTGTAATTCTTATTAAGACATGTAATTTATGTACCACACCATAACATAAATGCATTCAGCAAAAGGAGTAAACTAATAAAGCGCTTGTATTTATAAAATTATATGTACATATTATCTAATTTTAACATATTTATAACACATGTTTTTATACTCATAGAGAAGAGTCCTGTACACAACACATGGCACTTTTAGCTAAGAATGTTGTTAAAATATGCAATATTAACTGTAATGTTTACAGCTCCTGCCCCAAGCAAAAATATGTCTATTGTATGCATATCTAGGTATAGACTGCTAGCATGGTACCACTGCCCAGTGTAGAAGTGGTGTGTAAAGGTAACATTTCACCTGCCAATAATGTGAATAACACCCTCCCAGTCCCTATTCTGTTCACTTATTTGCTGTATCTATGGGGGCAGCCATGGTTGGCATTCAGGCTGAACTTAAAACAAGAAATAAATCATAGCACAATGCACAGCCTAAGCAAAGGTGCGTGGCTTAATGGTGGCACCATAAAATAACAAAATAAAAACTTCAAACTGCAGAAAAAGCCAGAAAACTTTTTGTTGAAGTCTCATAACAGAAAACATCACAACATTTTGAGGGTATGCTTTCCCGCTTCATCAAGATGACCATGTATTTTCTGGTATGGGACTTCAGTAGAATTTATCCATCTGGAGTTTATTGGACTGCTGGCTGTTTCTGCAGTTTGATCTTTAAACATGTCTATCTTTGTTTATCTCCATTGCATGGGGGATGGTGAGATTTGTAGTTTACAGAACAAAGATAAGATTGTTATATGCTTTCCAATATATCTCACAGGAAGGGAATAAGACACTGCATTTCTGGCAAAATTAACAGGTAATGCCAAAGGAAACTGCTCTGAGCTCCTAATAAGAAATTCGGCCAGCAAAAGACTGATAAGAGCTTTTGGTCGGAAAATGCGACCGTGTGTATGCTCCATCGGACTTTTGCTGGCCGAATTCCTGCCAGCAAAAGATGGAGAGCAGGTTCTCTATTTTTCGGTCGGAAAAAGTTCAGATCGGAAATTCCGATCATCTGTAGCAATTCCGACATGCAAAATTCCTGCGCAAGCTGGGAAACAATTCGACGCACGTTCGGAAGCATTGAACTTAATTTTCTCGTAGTGTTGTACGCCACCGCGTTCTTGACAGCGGAATTCCGTCAGGAAAAAACATCCAAGTTTTTTCTGATGGAAAATTCGCTCGTGTGTACGGGGCATAAGACATTCCACTGCTCTGGGTGAAGGTGGAAGAGCTTCTCTAGCTCAATACATACAGCAAAATCAAAGAACGAGACAGCTTTCCACGGATATTCCACTGGTAACCTTTTTGTGTATAAAGCCCCATACACACGGTCGGACTTTTTCATCAATTTGGTCCGATCGGACAAGGTTGTTGAAAAATCAGACCGTGTGTATGCACCATCGGACAGTGTTCGTCGGTTTGTCCGTCGGACAAAGTCTTATCTCCTGCTGGAAAGATTTGCCGTCAACCTGGTCCGATCACACCAAATCCGAGCGTGTGTACGCTTGTCCGACGGACAAAGTGCTACGCATGCTCAGAAGAAATTCTGTGACGGAAGCGCTCGGTCAGGTAAAACTACCTTTCCTAATCGACACAGCACATTCGTCACGCTGCAATGTTAAAATGTCTTTAATGCAGCGCATTCTCTTTTTCTTTACAATGCAACAAGAATGACATGTTTTAGCTGCTCCTATTCACCCGCACTTCTCACAAACTTACTTCTTTATTACTTTGCAGCATTTATACACTACATGTTTATTTTTACTCTGAACGGAAAAGAATCTTTGTTATTTTTTTACCATGATTTGTCTTGTTTTTTTTTTTTTGGGGAATACATATTTGAATGTTTTTTTTTTTTTTTTTTTTTTTGGAGGGGGGTTGTGTGTCTCAAATTACCAAAAACACATTATTTACATTTGTATTTCTTGCTTACATTTACTAGGAGTTTGTTTGTTGTTGGTGCCCCTTGTTAATTCTACTTTAGGATTAGTGAAATGTACCTGCTTACTCAAAGAAAAACTGTCATTGTAGCAAAGTAAAACACAATAGTCAATGATTATTTCAAATCAAAAAAACCTTTATTTAGGTCACACCAACAAACCAAAGAGGAACGCAGCCATGGTGAAACTTGGGGAATTTGCAAAGTCTTGGCCCCCCACGGCAACCATCATTGTTCAAGCGTAGAAAATTGGGGGCCTGAGGAGTACGTATATTAAGGGGAGTGCAATCTGGTCGTGAAGTCCAAAGTATCCGGAACTGCAGCAGATGCCATCTAGGTCCCCAGGCTCTGGTACTACAAGAGGCTCCATCTTCTCTCAGACCAGACTGATTCCAGGTCGTCACTCTCAGGTCTTCCTTCCACGCTTCCTTCCACGCTGTGGCTGTCGTGCTGGTGGGGTGGCAGAAGGAGGAGGAGGAGGAGGAGGAGGTGGAGCATGGTAGCTATGGCAAACATGTGTGACTGGGGTCATCTCCCCAGCCCTACCCTTATTTAGGACATGGAGGATGAGCCCCTCACACATGTTGCGTTGCCTCACCTCCATACCCATCATTTTTGTGACAACCACCGAGCCAAAGGTCTCCTCGTCGGCGGGTGTGGCATGTAGGGAGTCTGAAGCCTCTCTGATCATCCGGAGCGCTGACTGTGCCGCATAACCCCCCCTTCTCGCCCTTTTGTACGGTGGGCGGAGGGGAGGGGTTTGGGTGTCAGTCAGGCTCCGAGGCCTAGCCCCCTCTTGGCTGCCACTACCCAGCTGGTGGCTGCCACTAACCCCTGCCTCCTCCTGACTGCCACCTTCCACAGCCACCTCCTGGCTGAGGTCTTCCTGTGTATGAAAAAGGGACATAGTTTCAGTTATTTGTTCATCAAACACACACAATTCTCATCTAGTGACTGGTGCAAAATGTTTACAAATAGAAAACCATACAATTCTCAGCCCTGCAGTTTAGATTCTGGCCCCAAATGTCTCCCACACCACTGTCTGTTGATATGTCAAACACGTTAGGAACTAAGCAATTGGCGATCCTGAATTAAGTGAACATCATTCATTATTCCCATAAATGGTAACAAAACTACTATACCTGGAACAAGCTGGGCTCCTCCACCTCTTCCAGACTGGAAGGCCCAGGTTGCTCCTCGGAAGCCTCATCAGGGGTGGGCTGCGCGCAAGGAAGCGTGGAAGGAGGAGTTGAGGTTGGCTCCGTGACATCAGCCTGGTCCTTCAGAAAATGGAGACTCTGATAGTACCAGAGCTTGGGGACATAGACCTCATCTGCTGAAGTTGCAGTTTCCTCAGACTTCACGACCTTCTTCCGCTCCCTGATATACGCACTCCTCAGGCTGCCAATTTTCTTTCTAATATCATCAACAGTTGCCGTGGGGAACCTTGGCTTGACAAATTCCACAAGTTCCTCCAGGGCTGCGTGCCTCTTTGGTTTGTTGGTGTAATGTGGGTGTATACCCTGCCACAATATGGGAAAATCCCTGTATTTGGCAATGAAGAGGGGGAGAAAACTCATGTCGTTGAATCCCTTCATATCAATCTCTGCAAGACACAACAACACACAAAAACCTCTAAATTATGTCAGGCTAAACTCTCCTAATCTTCTCCATAAAGAAGCCTCAAGTTCAAATCAGTCTAGGCTAGTTATGTACCAACGTTAAATTGTACCTTCGTTTGTAGCGATCGTCTCGTGTGAGTTTTCTCTCCCCTCGTCTCCCAGATCGTGGCTACGACACAGGCGTGTGATGTTTTATATACACTGCGCATGCTTCAAACTCCGCCCGCCCCTGACGATCTTTCTCGTCTATTCCCCACCCCTTCTCTTTACGGCGTAGTGGGGAGAGCACATGGCGGGGACACAGCAGGTGCGCCACAAATATCCCACCAACGAGGAGGAGGACGAGGAAAGTCCGGAGGCAGAAACGTCCCGATCCCGGAGCCTGAAATTCAAGGCCTCCAATATGTCATTTGGAGAAATGTTGGAGATGGTGGACATATTAAAGAGGAGCGACTATGATGGGAAGTATGGGCCTTACCTCAACCCCAATGTCCGCAAGGCCAAGATCATGTCTAAAGTTGTGAGAAGGCTGTACAATCATTTTGGGGTACAACGATCCAAGGAGCAACTGAGGAAACGCTGGTCAGACCTGAAACTGAGGGAGGCCGATCAGTACAGAAAGATCAAGAGAATTCTTCAAAAAAGTAAGTAGTTGTGTTTTGTGTTTGATTTCTTGCTTGCATACTGCTCCATTGTGGTTTGATTTTTACAAAGTTGTACATTCCAAAATGGCCACTTTCAGGTTCGTCTGTGCATTCGATCGTACTCAGCCTCGATCTTTCTGCCACTGTCATGATCGTGTGTGTGCATTCGATCGTACGCAACCTCGATCGTTCGGCCACTTATAATACGATGTTTGGTGTTTTTTTTGGGGAAAGGAAGTTTGTTCTCACTAGAAATGTCATCAAGAATGTAAAGCCAATTTATTCAATGTAAAGGAGAGGTCACTCAGTAGCTGTTTACCCATCTGGACTCTAGAGCACTAGTGCTGGGACACCCAAACCCCCTTTTTATTATGCTTTTCCACACATGTGCTCCAGTGGATACTAGAGGGGGGTCTCCATCACACAAACTTCTACCAAAAAGCTAGTCAGTTTAGCACCTTTACAAAGTGACTACATTCATGTAGTTGACATTTGTAACTGGCCAAACTAAAATAGTGTCCGTCACTTTCAAGCAATGTTTGTCATTTCCTATTTCTGCCCTCAATAGCTTGTGTTGCTAAATCTTCCTTTTGGACATTCTCATAGGGGAGCGAAAACTTGGGCCGTCTGAGGAAACCCCCAAACCAACACCTCCCAAAAAAGGGGAAAGAGCAGAAGCAGAGGAGGAGGAGGAGGAGGAAGGAGAGATCATCGAACTTGGAGAAATTGTCACCACAACAGGTGAGTGTGGGAGAACACAGCTACTGGTAAGCTAATCCATGTATGGCTGCCTCATTTCCAACACCCCATTTTTGTTTGTTTGTGGTTTTTAGGTGACGTGGATGTTGTGGAAGAAAAATCGCACTTTACCACAGAGAGTGCCCACGTACTCATCGGAGAGATAATGGTCTGCAATCGAGATCTAGATTACATAAAGCAAAACATCAATGATGTTCAACAAAAATTGAAGAACATCATTGATGTTTTAGGAAAAATATGAAAACGCACCAAGTAATTAACACACATTTGTGCCAGCTTCTGAACACATTTGCAACTTAAAAACTGTCTGAAATTTGGAACATGCACACATTGTGTCCACATGTGCTAGCTCCCACCATGGTGGATGAATGGCAACGTTTTTTTGGGGGTGCAAATACTTTACGAACTACGAAAGTGGTTGTGGTGAAGGGGTTGCACCCCCAAAAAACGTCCATTCATCCCCATGATGGAAAATGGCACTTTTGAAGCTTCTAGGCATGTGTTTTACCATCTAATGACCATTTTCAGTCCCAAATTGTGTGCATGTTCAAAATTTCCACTTTTCGGGGGTGACCCCCCCATGTGATGAAGGCAAGATCAAAACACACTTTGAACATATAGTCATGTCTGATCTTGTCTTCACTTTACAAAGTTGAACTTTCCAAGTTCCTAGGTTGTGTTTTGCTCCATGCCTGGTTTTACCAATTGCGGAATGTTTGTAAACAATGTTGTAAATAACCAAGATGTTGTCAGTTTTGGCGTGAAGATTGTAAACGCACTTGTGAATGTTTTCCTAGTAAACTTTTATTTTTCTAAATGTGTGGCTTCCTTATTTAAAAAACACAATGCATTATGTATGTAAAATGAAAAGGATATGGGGGGCAATGGGTGTTATTTACTAAAGGCAAATCCACTTTGCACTCCAATTTTCTTTCCCGGGGAACTTTTTCAATGCACTTGTAGAGCATAGCGGATTTGACTTATGTAAATGACACCCACAGTGCTTTGTACGAAAACACGGAGCACAGCATTTTGGAGAATACACACATGTCAGACCTGGTGATGAAAAGGAGTATTTTGGGTGTCAGTTATGCAGTACAAACCTTCTCTAGACCAAAGATTAGGTAGCAAACACACAACATGAGAATAATCTTTTTGGGAAGAAGAGACTGTTACCTCCTTTTGCCCAGAAAGTGCATTCCCACTGTCGAAGGCAAAGGGAAAAAATGTCAAAGTAAAATAAGCTAAAAAGAAGACTGAAATGACAAGAAATCATAGGTTGGTTAAAATATCAGATTTATTAAAAAATGCCTCTCACACATCGTCAGGCAGAGCAATGGCCCCCCTACCCACAAAGTACTGCATATATTGGTCCCGGACCACACGGGCATTTAGAGGGGGCAAGCCTGGACGTGCCACTCGAAGGGCTGTGAGTTCGGCATTTGGAGGGCCCTCCACATCTGGGCCAACGGGCACCACATAGTTCCTGTTATGTCTTTTGAGGAAGTTGTGCAATATGCAACAGGCAAGAACTATGTGGTTCCGTTTGTATTCCGCCAAGTTAAATGCCGTCAGGAACAGGCGGAAGCGGCTGGCCAGGATGCCAAAAGCGTTCTCCACAACTCTTCTGGCTCTGGACAGCCTGTAGTTGAAGACCCTCTGGTCCGGGGTGAGGGTCCTCATCGGGAACGGCCTCATCACATGGGGAGTCAACGCAAACGCTTCATCTGCGACAAAGACGAAGGGGAGTCCTTCGGCATTCTCCTCTGGAGGTGGCAAGCACAGACTGCCACTTTGGAGACGCCAGTAGAACTCCGTGTGCGTAATGGCCCCACCATCCGATATCCGGCCGTTCATCCCCACGTCCACATACATAAACTCGTATGTTGCCGACACCACCGCCAACATCACTACACTATTAAACCCTTTATAATTATAATAGTAGGACCCCGAGTTGGGCGGTGGGACGATGCGGACGTGTTTCCCATCAATTGCCCCTCCGCAGTTAGGAAAGTCCCAACAGCTGGCAAAGTGGGAGGCCACAGTCTGCCATTCCTGTGGCGTGGAAGGGAACTGTGGAGTGAAACAAGAAAAAAAAATTAGTCACTTTGCACCTAAACATTGCAAGCAGATTAGACAATCAACATCTTGGAACAAGAGCATTGTATAAAATTGGAGGCTGGAAAGTATTTGCACAGAAAAGTAGAGGCTCCCCTTCACAGATTACTCACCCCCCCATCAATCCCCCCACTTCTGATGGGCCATTGGCAATAACTAGGGGTGTTGGGGGGGGGGGGTGGTGGACAGCTAACCCTCTGCACTTCATTGATTGGCAAATGGCTCAATAATGTGGGCTTGTTTGGCCAGACCCTCTTTACTTAAAACTATTGGCAGGCCACAGGAAATAACAAATAACATTTCAACCCCCCCCCCCCCCCCCCCCAAAAAAAAGGCAGGCACAGTGTGACATTATTAAATTACCAAGCAAGCTAATAGGAGGGAAAGAAGACAAAAAAATAGGAAATGGAATGTATGGAGGCAGCCCCTTGCACTACATGCTTTGCTGAATTCATCCCTAAAGATGCGCACTATAAAGAGGTAGGTATATAGTGTGTATGGACCTTGGGAAAGCCAGCAGATAAAGGATTGGTACCATCTGACAGAGCAGTTGGGGGAGGGGGTTCCTAATGAGTCCGCCCCCCCCCCCCCCCCACCAAAAGAAAAAAAAAAGGGGGCTCTACATGAAGTAAACCACACAGCAAACATTTGTGCATATTTTAGGGGGTGTTTTGGGGCAAACAATACTATGCAGCAGACAAAAGACATTGCTTAAGTGACTAGGCCATAGGTGTCTATTGGGGCAGAAGAGCATGCTGGGGAGGTAAGTGAAGGGAAAAATGCATGAAGGAGAAAAGGGGCACAGCATATTAGAGCATATTGCAATCATGGTAATTAGGGAAGGAGGTCAAAAATACAAGTCATTAGCAAACAGAGCATACATAGAAGGGAATAGTAAAGTAGAAATGTTACCTTAATATAGTCCTCCTGCAGGACCTGAATGATGGCAGAACAGGTCTCTGGAATAATGATTCCCAGGGCCTGGGGAGAGATACCTGAAGAGAACTTCAAATCCTGAAGACTTCTCCCTGTCGCCAAGTACCTCAACGTAGCAACAAGCCTCTGCTCCGGAGTAATGGCTTGTCTCATGCAGGTATCCTGCCGGCTGATAAAGGGGGTCAGCAAAGCCAAAAGACGGTGAAAATCGGGGTCCGTCATCCTGAGAAAGTTCCTGAAATCATCAGGATTATTCTCCCGGATCTCACGAAGCAAAGGCATGTGCGAGAACTGGTCACGCTGAAGCAACCAATTCTTGGTCCACATACTCCTCGTTGGCTCAAAGCTAAAAGCCCGACACCAATTCCGCGTACAGCACGAACTCGGCGACGAGTACGCACGGGAAACATCGCTCAGAAGGTCACAAAAGGTCGGCTGGTCAGAACGGACAAACAGAAAGCACCGATAAACAGCAAGGCCTGAAAGAACGAAATGAATACCAGCAACGAGCAGACAATAAGCAGTGCAAATCAAAGCGTCCTATATCAAGATATAGGCCGCAATGACCAACAAATGCGAACTGACTACACGCACTAGTAAACAGATACGCACGACAAGCACAAACTGAAGAGCAGTAACGATCTGAGTCAGAAAACTGAGAAGCGCGAATCTTAAGTCACCAAACTTCCACTAACTCTCGATAAACACGGGATCAGCAGAAGGAGCCCAACGGGTGCCTGACGTGGTGCTGAACTTCCCTTTTGTAATCTCGTGGACGACGACTTACGTCACGACGTTCTTCCAGACCGGATATTCCGACAACGTAGTCCGACCGTGTGTACGCAACACCAACATCGGACAAAGTACGTCGGACAAAGTCCGACCGACCTGGTCCGCGGATTGTCCGAGCGTGTGTATGGGGCTTGAAAATGTCATTCTCCTTGCTATTTTTTAGTCAAGATATATAGGCTTCATCATAATTGCTTCTGCATTTTTATGAACTGTAAAATGCATCTGTCGGTGGTTACCACTTTATGGAAACAATCTATATATTTACTTGCTTACCTAAAGTGGAAGATGCAAATTAATAAAAAATATTTTACCATTAGCACCACCTCTGGAACTTCAAATAGAGTAATACGTAAAAAAGTATATTTTTTTTATCACTGCTCAGCTTCTTCATGCACAGGCTTACTCAGTAATGTCATTTAAATGGCTCTCTGCCAGGTGAGAGAGCATCCAGTGAAGGGCAGCACTGTGGTATATAAAGTGAATGCATGCTCAACATTGGTGTTTGGGAGAAGCATAGAAGGAACTAACTGGAGACAATTAACTGTTCTTTAATATAATTTTTTGATCGATCACTAGATCAAAATGAGTATGGGGTATATAGTACCCCTACCCATTCACCAAAAAAGTGAATAAAGACACTACACAAGTTTTTGACAATTCCTTTATTAAAAAATAAAAACAATGTCCCCCGGTGTAGATCCATTGTTAGGAAAGAAGGAAATGGCAGCACTGACCAGCATAAAAAATTTAGTTTTATTTCAAATCCATTAAAAATGAGGACACAGCCTACACACACATCTGTGCTTAGAGCAATGACTAAGCACAGGTGTGTGAAATGCGTTTGCTGAAGCCACATGAGATGTGTGTGCAGGCTTATTTTTAATAGATTTGAAATAAAACTACTATTGTTATGCTGGTCAGTGCCGCCATTTCCTTCTTTCCTCCATGTGCTCTGGTTGCAGAGGCTGACACCCAGCAATTACTGTATATACTCGAGTATAACCTGACCCGAATATAAGCCGAGGCACCTAATTTTACCACCAAAAAATGGGAAAACGTATTGACTCGAATATAAGCCTAGGGTGAGCAATGCGCAGCTACTGTAAGTGAAAAAGAGGGTCAATAATGCCCATTTGCAGCCTCACTGTGCCCATTTGCATGCCTCACTGTGCCCAATTGCAGCCATAGGTCCCACAAACCTCAAACTCAGTAGTTAAGGGTTCCTAGAGCCCCCCTAGCTGCAGGCAAAATTTGGGGTCTCTGAACCCAAAGGTTTCTGAAATGACATTGCTGCAGATGGACACCGTTGACCAAATTTGACCGAATTTGGGGCCCCATATCTTGGGGGGCCACTTAGTGCTAGGTTTGCAAACCCAGTGGAACTAGCACTACAACATATCCAAAGATGGGGTTCCTAGCACCAAGTGGCCCTGAGATATGGGGCCCCAAAGTCGGTTCGGAAAATGTCAAGCACTTTTCTGCAGCAGAGAATGACATTTTCCAAACCGACTTTGGGGTTCCTAGCACCAAGTGGCCCCGAGATACGGGGCCCTAAAGTCGGTTCAGAAAATGTCATTCTCTGCTGCAGAAAAATGCTTGACTCCAGTATAAGCCGAGGGGGGCATTTTCAGCGCACAAAAATGTGCTGAAAAACTTGGCTTATACTCGAGTATATATGGTATCTTAGTAGGATTGATCTCATATTTCATCTGGAGCGGTGCAATTTGTGTGCTTTATTTTATCTAGATCCATTGTTAAGCACACTGCCCACTGTACTGCCGGACCCGAAAAAAATAAATAAATCTCCAGGCTTGTCGAAGGCTCCACGCTAACTGGCTGCTCCTCTGTCTGACATTTCTTAAATAGCTAGAGGGCAGAGTCAACCGATGAAAGCGAGTGACGTTGTCCCTTTGTGACATCACCAACCAGGGCATGCTGGGTCGGTGAGGGGGCGGTGTCACCCGTTGACATCATTCCAAAGGGCCTGGCATGGATTGGGGGGAGCCCATGCTGTTTTCTTTCTGAAATCTTTTATTGCCGTCAATAATTTTGCAACCAATCTGAATTTGAATCATTCCAAAAATGTGGAATTTGTTAGAAAATGAATAAACTAAACAAAATTAAATGAACTTCAACAAAATTCATTACTACTTCCTTCAGCGATGCAGATAAATCCAAATCTTCAAATAACCAAAAATTTTACAGAATCGGACTGAAACGAATTGCACATGTCTATTGATCACATATTTGCAAATCAAGTGGATGTATGCACACTATTGGTGGTTGGAAGAAGTATAAGAAACACTGTTGAAGACACGTTGCATATTTTCTTTGATAGAAAGAGTTTTGAGTTTATTTGATTTTTTTTTGTTGTCCAATGTTTGTTCGATTGATTTTTGTAATTTATTTATTTATTTATTTTGATATGTATTTATGTATATATGATTAATGTAATATTGGTTTTATATTAAACTAGAGGACAAATAGCGCCACACCTTGTGTTAATCAATTTTTAGTGAACACATATTACAGTGTTTGTAGGTGGGGTCTGCTTAGAGGTTTTACAATAAGAATACATCAGCATAGCAGCTCAAAAGACTCAGGTTTTCAGATTTTAGCATTTTTGCTTGCACATGATTGGATGATGGAAGTCAGAAGAGCTTTACCACAATTACTAAGCTCTGGGAAAACTGTGCAAAGTCTATTTGCCTTTAGTAAATCCACCCCAATTCTTTTCATGGATTTGATGCTTCAAAAGCCGTTTCTGTCTTATATCTGCTTTAGCTATTGCCTGAGCACCTTCAGCTTGATTTCTAGTTCTGTTAGGTAGCACTATTCTACCTGACTACACCTAGTAGTATTTTTTTTTTTTTAAACGTTTGTTTTTATTTCATATGATAAAAAGGCATACAAATAGGTTTACAAACAGGTAATGGTACACTTGTAAAGGATAAAGATAGTATTATTCCATCCTATAGAGTACATAAAAGTTGAGGACATGTAATCTGGTATGTACAATAGTCAATTAATGGTTACAAGTTGGAAGATGATGACCATACAAAGAATATGATGATAATTACTGATAATGAATGTTAAAAAAGAACATAATGATAAGATTGTAGCCAATGGGGAGGCGCTGTAGTGAGATAGTAGGTTCTGCCCCTTGATTTATAGGGTTAGCCCCCATACACACGTTTGGAAATTCCGACCACAAAATCATACACACGGCCGGACAAAGTTGTCGGAAAATCAAATCATTCTGTGACGTTCGTTGCGTACGAAGGAACTAGTAGCCAATAGCTTTGGTCTCATAATTTGATCTGAGCATGCGTGGCACTTTGTCCGTTGGAATTCTCTACACACAATCGGAAAAAGTCTGATCGGATTTTGTTGTCGGAAAATTTGAGAGCAGGATCTAAACATTTTTCAGTCAGAAATTCCGACGGAAAAAGTCACATGGAGCCCACACACGGGCGGATTTTCCGACATCATGGTCCGATCGGACATTTTCCGTCGGAATTTCCGACCGTGTGTACGGGAAATTAGACTGTCTCTAACCTCTTTCTATCCACGTCTCCCATACCTTGTTGAACTTTGCACGTGAGAGTTAATTACTAGAAGATGTTCGTAGGTATAGTGTCATTGAACTAGAGTGGTTGCATCTGAAATGTAGGGGGCTATATCAGATTTCGACTTTTTAAGTAGTGTTGCGCGGGCTGCTAAGAGGA
This sequence comes from Lithobates sylvaticus, assembly GCA_028564925.1. Classification (NCBI taxonomy): domain Eukaryota; kingdom Metazoa; phylum Chordata; class Amphibia; order Anura; family Ranidae; genus Lithobates; species Lithobates sylvaticus. Next base: position 196,384,480 of record CM053030.1, on the reverse strand, counting down.
TGTGGGTTACCACGTTCCTAACTGAGCTGGGGTATAAATCTCTACCAATATTGAGGATTGCTAATTCTGGTTTTGGAGGTGATAAAATTCCCGTTATCAAGGCTATAAGTTTAAAAACCTGTTTCCAAAAACTAATTAGGCTAGGACATTCTCATAGAATGTGCAGTAAATGCACTACTTGATCGCAATTATGTCAGCACTTGGGTGATAGTGATGGCAAGATTGTAGCCAACCAGTATGGTGTGTAATATCACCTATGTGTGAGTTTTAGCATTGTGTCCCAGTGCGTGGTGCAGTGAGATGCTTGATGGATTGCTCAAAAGGCCTTTTGCCATTGGAGGGGACTAAAAGAGGCATGAAGGTCTCTTTCCTATTTGAGCTTTGTGCTAGTTTTCTGGAATGTATTTTTGTTTTGTAGAATCTCATAAAAAAAGGAAATCCCCTTGTCTATTGATCTTTGTGGAGTATAAAAATTCCATACTTTGGGGTGTGCATTTAGTTTCGGTATAGGAAGGAGATGCACAATGCGAACACATGTGAAGTAAGATTTACTAGGTAGCTTATATTCTTCTATCACTGCTTCTACTGTTTTGGGTCTAAAGCCTTGCATAAGGTCTGAGCGTCAGCCTAGGTATCTAATTGGTCGTGTAGGTGTCTCCAAGGTAGTACTGAGGCTTGTGAAGGTGGGGTCATTGTGGATAAATCCCAGGTTTTCCATATGTTACCCGTTTATTATATTTAAGACTTCATATCTCAAAGATATGATGTGGGTTAAATGAGAGTTCTTTGACCAAGAGTGAAAGCTTTAAATATAATAACATTTATTAGGAAGTAGTGGAAAGGCTATCTAATGCACAAGCATCTATCTATAGTCTACACCAAGGAAGAAAATATTAGGTTAAAATACAAGAATTACATGAAGGAATACAGAGTATATTCCTTAAAACAGTAATCTACTCACATATTTAGTTACAAGTAAAGAGCATAACTTTGCCATAATTACCCTTTCTTGCCAAGGTCCCATCCTGATGCCTGGTCTCCCCAACAGAGAGCCTTCCCTCCCAGCTAGTCTGTGTATATCAATACAGGCTGATGCCTCATTGGTCGGCATAGCGTGACTTCTGATTGGTTAGCGTCCCTATACTTTGCCTAAGTCAGCCCCCTTTCATGCCAACCCTTGTGAGCCAGAGATCGACTTGAATGAAGTTTTAGTATTGATTCCGGGGTGGGCTTCCCTTCATTGTATATCCCAGGATGGATCCTTTGAAGTGAGTTTGTGTACCACAATGAGGGTTGAATCCCATTGTTTGTACACAAAAGCCTGGGCCCTCTCTTGTCTGGTCTTCTCACAGATATGTGTGAAGATAATATATACTGGCCTGCATAGATACAAGCTAAATGTTATATATTCCTAATTACAATATTTTACAGCTATTAATGAAGATTTCACATAAACTCATAAGGCAACACATAGGTCACACTCAAGAAGGGTGCCCAAGCTAGAAATAGGAGCCAGTACTGTTTCTATCTCTGCCCAAAGGGGGACATCTATATTTCTGAACCAAAATTTTATTTGATCCAGGTGGACTGCCCAGTAGTAGTCCCAAATATCTACTAACCCTGCCCCACCTATAGACCTGTGTTTAATCAGGTTGGATTGTTGGCATCATGCTCTTTTGCCTTTCCAGAGGAAATTTCTGAGGAGACTAGACAGGGTTTTAAAGTAGCTTTGTAGTATGGGAATAGGTAGAGCTCGAAATAGGTAGAGAATTTGGCCTAATCATCTAATCGGGCAAGGGGGCTATAGCTTCCCAAACCATTCCACACAATTTTTCATAATTTACTGCTCTGTAATACATAAGCATTCATTTACTAAAGGCAAATAGACTGTGCACTTTACAAGTTGCAATCTGCAAGGGCATTTGCTCCAGAGCTTAGTAAATTAGGGGAATTTCTGCTAACTTCCATCATCCAATCAGGTGCAAGCACAAATGCATTTTTTTCTTTGCACGTGATAGTATAGATAGTAAGAAACACAGGAAACTGTTTTTGACAAGTCCTTTATTAAAAAAGAAAAAAATAGTATCCCTTGATGTAATCGATTGCCAATCACGACGGACCCGTAAAATAGAAAAAAATGCTCTGCCTCTTGGCACAGTTCTTATATGTGACATCAGAAGGGGTGGTGCCACTGGGTGACATAGACGGGTGGCACCACCCCTTGCCTATATAAGAGCTGTCAAAGCAGAGAAGAGGCAGACGGCCAGAGGCCTCCCAAGAGGTGACAGCATTTTTTTCTCAATTTTTTGGGTCTGACGGGTGTCGTGATTGATGATGGAGACCTCGAGGGACACATTTTTTTTTCTTTTTTATTAAAGGACTTGTAAAAAACTGTTTCCTGTGGTTATTACTTTTTGACACTTTTTTGGTGAACGGATAGTGGTACGATATACCTGATAGGGGGGTGATTCCGATAAGCCACCCACCCTCAGACCCCAACAGCCACAGCCCAAGGTTGTTGGGAAGAGGCCCTTGCCCCCATCATTATGGGGACAAGGTGCTTTGGGGGGCACTTGCTCTCGTTTTTTTATATTGACCATTATTATGTTTTTTATATAATATATTTTTATATAATAAAATTTATATATAGACCCACATGTCTCTAATATAATATAAGTAACATTAAAATTTTCAGCATAGACATTTATATTGTAATATGTATATTCCAGTTCCCCCCACTCCTTCCCTCCTACCACCTCCCACCACTCCTCCTTACACCCCCCCCCCGTCAGTCTCCTCTACTCTATTCTTTTGTTCTTATTCTCCATCACCTATTCTATAATTTTCTCTGTATACTCTCCAGTAGGGATGAGCCGAACACCCCCCTGTTCGGTTCGCACCAGAACCTGCGAACAGACCTAAAGCTCGTGTGAACTTTAGAACCCTATTAAAGTCTATGGGACTCGAACGTTCAAAATCAAAAGTGCTAATTGTAAAGGCTAATATGCAAGTTATTGTCATAAAAAGTAATTGGGGACCCGGGTCCTGCCCCAGGGGACATGTATCAAGGCAAAAAAAAGTTTTAAAAACAGCTGTTTTTTCGGGAGCAGTGATTTTAATAATGCTTACAGTGAAACAATAAAAGTGTAATATTTCTTTAAATTTCGTACCTGGGGGGGTTGTATAGTATTCCTGTAAAGGGGCGCATGTTTCCCATGCTTACAACTGTCCCTGCACAAAGTGTAATTTTTGCAGGAAAAAAAGCTATTTAAAATCACTCACGGCTATAATGAATTGTCGGCTCCCGTAATACAGAGAACAGTCATTGAAAGTCATTGATAAAAAAAAAAAAGCGTGGGGGGCCCCCCAATCTCAATTACCAGGCCCTTCAGGTCTGGTATGGATATTAAGGAGAACCCCGGGTCAAATAAAAAAAAAATGACGTGGGGTTCCCCCTTAATATCCATACCAGACCCTTCAGGTCTGGCATGGATTTTAAGGGGAACTCCACGCCAAATAAAAAAAAAATGGCGTGGGGGTCCCCCTCAAAATCTATACCAGACCCTTATTCGAGCACGCAACCTGGCAGCAACCATTTCACAAAGAAAGTGTAAAAAATTGTTAAAAAACACACAGACACCATTGGGAAAAGTCCTTTATTAAAAATAAAAAAAATAAAAAAAAGATTCCAGCGGTGGTAATCCACTCTTGGGCCGGGCCACTACGTCACCTGACCCCGCCCCCCTCTGACGCAACGCAAGGGGGAAGCTGGTATTCCTCTGTGACGTACGGGTGACCCCGCCCCCCTCTGATGTAACGGAAACCTGCGTTACATCAGAGGGGGCAGGGTCACCCTTACATCACTGGGGAAGCCTGGGTTTCCCCAGTGACATATGGGTGACCCCACCCCCCTCTGATGTAACGCAGGTTCCTGTTACATCAGAGGGGGGCGGGGTCACCCGTACATCAAAGGGGAATACCAGATTCCCCCTTGCGTTGCGTCAGAGGGGGGCGGAGTCAGGTGACGTAGTGGCCCGGTCCTTCTCTGCAGACGGAATTCCCTCAGTGTCTCCGTGGAGACGCGACGCGCATCGCTGGACGTCGGAAGAGATCAGCCATCGCTGGACCCCGGAGAACAGACCACCCATCGCTGGATAGCAAGAGTGGATTACCACCGCTGGAATCTTTTTTTTAAATTTTAATAAAGGACTTTTCCCAACGGTGTGTGTGTGTTTTTTAACTATTTTTTACACTTTCTTTGTGAAATGGTAGGGGTACTTTTGTACCCCCTTACCATTTCAAACAGGGGGGGCTGGAATCGGGGGTCCTCTTGTTAAAGGGGGCTTCCAGATTCTGATAACCCCTCTGCCCGCAGACCCCCACAACCACTGGCAAGGGTTGTGGGGAAGAGACCCTTCTCCTCATCAACATGGGGACATGGTGCTTTGAGGGGTCACAGACCCCCAAAGTATCCTCCCAATGTTGAGGGCATGGGGCCTGGTATGGTTCAGGAGGGGGGGCGCTCTCTCATCCCCCCCTCTTTTCCTGCGGCCTGCCAGGTTGCGTGCTCGGATAAGGGTCTGGTATGGATTTTGAGGGGGACCCCCACGCCATTTGTTTTTTAAATTTTGGCATGGAGTTCCCCTTCACCTGAAGGGTCTGGTATGGATATTTAGGGGGAACCCCACGTCATTTAAAAAAAAAAAAATGACCCGGGGTTCCCCTTAATATCCATACCAGACCTGATGGGCTTGGTAATTGAAATTGGGGGGACCCCCACGATTTTTTTTTTTTTTAATCAATGACTGTTCTCTGTATTACGGGAGTCGGCAATTCATTATAGCGGCGAGTAATTTTAAATAGCTTTTTTTCCTGCAAAAATGACACTTTATGCAGGGACAGTTCTAAGCACGAGAAACATGCGCCCCTTTACATGCATACTATACACAACCCCCAGGTACGAAATTTAAAGGAATATTACACTTTTATTGTTTCACTTTAAGCATTATTAAAAGCACTGCTCCTGAAAAAACTGACGTTTTAAAAAAAAATTATTTGCATTGATACATGTCCCCTAGGGCAGGACCCGGGTCCCCAAACTATTTTTATGACAATAACTTGCATATAGGCTTTTAAAATTAGCACTTGTGATTTCTCCCATAGACTTTTACAGGGTGCTCGCTGCTTTTCGAATTTGCTGCGAACACCCCAAATTGTTTGCTGTTCGCTGAATAGGCGAACAGGCAATGTTCGAGTCGAACATGAGTTTGACTCGAACTCGAAGCTCATCCCTACTCTCCAGTTTCTTTTATAGTCTGTCCATCTTTCCCAGATACTATTAAATCTTTCAACTACAGAAATATTACATTTTTGATATATAATCTATTCTTTTGGATCAATCCTTTATGGAGGGTTTTCCCAGGTCTAGCCATTTTTTTATGGGGTCAAGGTTCTCTTATATTCTTTTTTTGTGGTATTTATACCATGGAACACCCATGGGTAATTGAAATGTCCTCCCCTGTGATTTCCCTTATGTTACATCCTTTATTTTTTTCCATTCCCACCAAATGTGTGCCATAGTGCCTTTCTGGTTACAGCCTCTCCAACATAGAGGCAATTTAGTTTGCTGGTATTTTTGAGCTATCACAGGAGTTATATACAAACATTTATAATTTGATTATCAGTCACATAGTCAAGTGTTGCTCCCAGTACTTTGGTCACTTGTTGGGCTTCAGAACATACACCCAGTTCCTCCTCCCATTTTCCAATGAATGCCGACACTCCCTGATCCACTATCTTCATGTGTATTTTATAGATACGAGATATTCCATGTTTTATTTCTATCTGTGAATTACATCGTTTTTCTATTTGGTTAAAATTTGCCTCAAATCTAATTGGTTGTGGTAAAGAGGTCACAAAGTGTTTTAGCTGGGAGTACAGCCACTAATTTATCTTTATAGCTTAATTTGTATGCCTTATTCCCTGCATAGATCTGATTTTCCCTTTATTCAGTATATCTTTTAGTTGTGTATCTCCGATCCAATTTCCAAAAAGTGCCATTTTAGCTGGTAAAAAACGTTTGATAATTGATAATTCTATTAATGGTGAATTGTATTCCCATCTTTCTTGCCTGTGAAATAAATCCCAAACTTTGAAAACATTTCTTGTTAAATCATGTGTTTCTATATCTAAAAATCTATGTTTTGGTGGTATCCATATATTCTTACTTAACAGTTTTTTACTTATCGTGTTTTCCAACTGAACCCATCTTTTTTCACTCTTTTGCCCTGTACACACGATAGGATTTTCCAATGGAAAATGTGTGATAGGACCTTGTGTAGGCTCCATCACACATTTTCCATAGGAATTTCCGTTGTCGGAAATTCCGATCGTGTGTACTCAATTCCGACACACAAAGTGCCACACATGCTCGGAATCAAGCAGAAGAGCAGCACTGGCTATTGAACTTCATTTTTCTCAGCTTGTCGTACATGTTGTATGTCACCGCGTTCTTGACGAATTTCCAACCAACTTTGTGTGACTGTGTGTATGCAAAACAAGTTTGAGTCAACATCCGTCAGAAAAATCCCATGGATTTTGTTGTCGAAAATCCTATTGTGTGTTGGTCCGTTCTATCATTTGTGCTATTATTACTGCGTTATAATATCTTTTTATATCAGATGCTGCTAACTCCCCATGTTTCTTATCTCTACTCGGTATTGAAAGCAGTATCCTTGGCTTTTTCCACTGCCATATCCATCTTGATATCATTGTTTTTAATGTCAGGAAGAATGTCTGAGGAAGTGCTATTGGTATCATCTGGGACTTGTACAATATTTTTGGGAGTATTACCATTTTTACCATCCATGACAATGGGTGTATTGCTATTTTCCTAATCTCTTCTTTGATCTCATTAAGTAGTGGAATATAGTTAGCTCAATACATTTTCCCTACCAAAGTTGTTAATTTTATTCCAAGATATTTGAATCCCCCCCCCCCCCCCCCCAAGTGAATGGGAATTCCCTCTGTAGTGCTAATTCCTCCTTATTACTTATGTTTAACATTTCTGATTTTTTTATTTTTTCAAATAACGTTTTATTTCAAAAAGAATAAGACAGCAGAACATAGGTAAATACAGTGGTGTGAAAAAGTGTTTGCCCCCTTCCTCATTTCCTGTTCCTTTGCATGTTTGTCACACTTAAGTGTTTCGGAACATCAAACCAATTTAAACAATAGTCAAGGACAACACAAGTAAACACAAAATGCAATTTGTAAATGAAGGTGTTTATTATTAAAGGTGAAAAAAATCCAAACCATCATGGCCCTGTGTGAAAAAGTGATTGCCCCCCTTGTTAAAACATACTATAACTGTGGTTGTCCACACCTGAGTTCAATTTCTCTAGCCACACCCAGGCCTGATTATTGCCACACCTGTTCACAATCAAGGCATCACTTAAATAGGAGCTGCTTGACACAGTAAGGTCCACCAGAAGATCCTTAAAAGCTACACATCATGCCGAGACCCAAAGAAATTCAGGAACAATTGAGAAAGAAAGTAATTGAGATCTATCAGTCTGGAAAGGGTTATAAAGCCATTTCCAAAGCTTTGGGAATCCAGCGAACCACAGTGAGAGCCATTATCCACAAATGGCGAAGACATGGAACAGTGGTGAACCTTCCCAGAAGTGGCCGGCCGCCCAAAATTACCCCAAGAGCGCAGCGACGACTCATCCAAGAGGTCACAAAAGACCCCACAACAACGTCCAAGGAACTGCAGGCCTCACTTGCCTCAGTTAAGGTCAGCGTTCATGCCTCCACCATCAGGAAAAGACTGGGCAAAAATGGCCTGCATGGCAGAGTTCCAAGGAGAAAACCACTGCTGAGCAAAAAGAACATCAAAGCTCGTCTCAATTTCTCCACAACACATCTTGATGATCCCCAAGACTTTTGGGACAACATTCTGTGGACCGATGAGACAAAAGTGGAACTCTTTGGAAGGTGTGTGTCCAAGTATATCTGGCGTAGAAGGAACACTGCATTTCAGAAAAAGAACATTATACCAACAGTAAAATATGGTGGTGGTAGTGTGATGGTCTGGGGCTGTTTTGCTGCTTCAGGACCTGGAAGACTTGCCATGATAAAAGGAACTATGAATTCTGCTGTCTACCAAGAGATCCTGAAGGAGAATGTCCGACCATCTGTTCGTGTACTCAAGCTGAAACGAACTTGGGTTCTGCAGCAGGATAATGATCCTAAACACACCAGCAAGTCCACCACCGAATGGCTGAAGAAAAACAAAATGAAGACTTTGGAGTGGCCTAGCCAAAGTCCAGACCTTAATCCTATTGAGATGTTGTGGTATGACCTTAAAAAGGCCGTTCATGCTCGAAAACCCTCTAATGTAACTGAATTAGGACAATTCTGCAAAGATGAGTGGGCCAAAATTCCTCCAGGACGCTGTAAAAGCCTCATTGCACGTTATTGCAAACGCTTGGTTGCAGTTGTTGCTGCTAAGGGTGGCCCAACCAGTTATTAGGTTTAGGGGGCAATCACTTTTTCACACAGGGCCATGATGGTTTGGATTTTTTTTCACCTTTAATAATAAACACCTTCATTTACAAATTGCATTTTGTGTTTACTTGTGTTGTCCTTGACTATTGTTTAAATTGGTTTGATGTTCCGAAACACTTAAGTGTGACAAACATGCAAAGGAACAGGAAATGAGGAAGGGGGCAAACACTTTTTCACACCACTGTATATGGTAGACATATGATACATGGACATATAAAGGGATGCATTTTTGAGCATGCTAATCAGGTAGGCAGTAGAGAGCCTTCCTGCAGTGTTTAGCATCACATAGCAACAGTAATACCCTTACTTCGGGTTGTGTATGTGGTGTATTGTACCTTGAGTCCGATGTCTTGTTTAACTGTATGCAATTATCCAGATGGACAGAAATATAAAGGAGGAAGAAGAGAACGGGGGGGGGGGGGAGGGCAGACCATATTAGAAAGAATATGGGCATAGGTAATAAAAAGTACTAGAATACTTCTGTGTTTTGACCGCCAGGTCATAAGGGGTCCTCCCGGGAATGCCATCTCTCCCAGACACCATTGTGTTCGTCCAGTTTGTCCCGCAGCCTGGATGTCATCTTCTCCATTAGTTCCACGTCTTTGACCCTAGCATAAAGGGCCTCTTGAGATGGGGGCACTGTTTTCTTCCAGTGGAGGGCTATTAAGCACCTTGCCGCCGTAAAAATGTGCGTAAGTAGTTTTTTGTGTGATTTGGCTATTTTCGGTTGGGAGAGACCTAGCAGGAAGAGTTTCGGAGTCAAGGGTATGGGTGTTTTGAAGAGGCGAGTCAGCAGTTGCTGCGTGGAGGACCAGAACAGGACAATTAAGGGGCATGTCCAGTAAATGTGGAAGAGTGTGCCTTTGGCTTGCTAGCAACGCCAGCAGTGATCGGAGGTGGGAGGGTATAGTTTGTGGAGTGTGTCTGGGGTCAAGTACCAGTAGAAGAGAATCTTATAGGCATTTTTCTTGTACAGGTTACACAGGGAGCTCTTGGCAGCCTGACTCCAGACCGCTCTCCAGGCCTCCTCTGGGATTTCTTCTCCCAGTTCTTTTTCCCATTGGACATGTATACATATTTTCTCTGAGTTTGTATGGAATGTTTATTAAGGATTCGATACATGTCAGATATCAGTCCTTTGCGCGATCTGCCCTCCAGTATGATACATTCAAACGGAGAGGGTGCAGAGACTGCAGGTGTGGGGCTATAGTTTGGGTGTAGTGTCGTATCTGTAAATAGCTGTAAAATACTTGTCTGGGGAGGTTATGTTTGGATTGTAGCTCGGAGAACGGGAGCAGCTTGCGGGACCTGGGGTCCACCAGATGTCCATAGTGAAATAGGTTTCGTGAGGCCCAAGGCCATGACATTTGATGGGTGAGACTAGCTGGCACCTCGGGATTGCACAAAAAGGAGGTCATCAATGAGCATTTAGATTTAAGCTCATATTCACGGGATAGCTTCTGCCACAGCCGTCGGAGCTGGGACATGGACTCCAGCAATCGGCCTTGTTCCACCTTTGCATTTGCGTTCCATAGGAGGCTATTTGGGTGGACGGGCGCTAACCACATTTTTTCTATCTCTGTCCATCTGTTATAAGACATTTGGGGAAACCAGGAGATTAGTGCTCGTAGTTGGGCCGCTTGATAGTATCTAACCAGGTTAGGGAATGCGAGGCCTCCGTCGGTGCGAGCCGCTGTCATGACCGAGTGTGGTACATTTCTGATTTTATTGGATTTGTATTTAAATTTGAGAGTTCCCTGTATCTCTTAATTTTTTTTATTAAATTTGGGAGTGTTGTTCTGGGGTTGGAGATATAAAACAGAATATCGTCCATGCGGACGAATATCGTCCGCATGGACTAGGGATGAGCCGAACACCCCCGGTTCGGTTTGCACCAGAACATACTGAGAAGGGAAAAAATTCAGAAGAACACATGAACACCATTAAAGTCTATGGGACACAAACATGAAAAACCAAAAGTGCTAATTTTAAAGGCTTATGAGAATTTACATTGTGGGACATTTTTATTTTTAATAAAGGACTTGTCCCAAGCTGTCTCTTGTCTTTTTTACCATTTTTTACAATTTATTTTGTGAAATGGTAGGGGTACAATTGTTAAAGGGGGCTTCCATATTCCGATAAGCCCCCTATCGACTTTCGGCAAGCTCTCTTTGTTCCTCTCACAACACATTTAACACTCCACCTCCGCTAGCGTCCCACATGTAACGATGGAGTTTAGCGGCGGGCTGCATCTCCAGTGTCTCTGCGCCCTTTGCCACATGCTCATCCTTCCAGAACTAGTCCTATAGCCAGAGAGGGTACACGAGGGGGTGGGAAGGGGGGTCAGTGAGGGGTCAGTGAGGCGGCCAAAACTCTGCTGCTACATAGTACGGATGATTTTGCCTGGAAACTACTAGCAGTTTTGGGGTCGGCCAGCTTGCCTAGGTAATCAGTTATGCCTGTAAATAAATATTGCATGCAGTACATGCATTGAGAAGTGAAAAAAGATATTGCTTCACTTTAAGTACATATTCGTTTTACATGCATGCTCTGTTCCTATTGTGTACTTAAAAGTGGGGTATGCATGCACACTACACTGACTGCACTAGATTGCACTAAACTGACCACACTAACCAACATATGCCCTGCCTAATCTCCATTATCACACACTATACACTGCTGCCATGTAAGCAGCAACCTTACATAGTGTGGGGCGTGGATTTAGCCCCTGAGCCATGATTGGCCAAAGGCACTCTGCCTTTGGCCAATCATGGCTCTGACAGTACATTGTGCTGTGATTGGCCAAAGCATACAGGTCAGGTGCATGCTTTCACCAATCATCAGAAATCAATGCGGGAACACAGCGAATATACCGCCAGCTAAGAGTTTGCTGTGTCCAACAGGAGCTTCTCCAGCATCATATAGCATCATCCAAGTCAATTCCAGCACCAGAAGGCTTCAACCAAACCCAGGCTCCAACCCAGGTTACGTGAGTACTAGAAAGCAAATTGAGAGACTGTACCTGTTATTGTGAGAGCCTGAAACATACTCAGACACTGATTACCCTGATATTAATTACATATATATGCCCTGGAGTGAAACACTGGTATCCCCACAGAGACATTCAGAGGCTTATCTGTGCCTAACTACAAAAAGGTTGTGTGCCTGGCTGCTTGCATTTATACATAAGCAAAAGGAAAACACTGGCCGGTCTGGCTGTTAAGGCTCTTATACATGAAGAAATACTGTTGATATACTGCTGATATATGAACGTCAACTGACCACCTAGCTGGCTGTCTATATACCTCCACGGGAAAAATCTCTCCTCTTGCTTGCTATTTATATATCCGCCAGGGACTATGTATATAAGAGCTGGAGCGGACATTGTATACTGCTGAGCGCATGTTTTGCTACTAGTACCTTCATGCAGGAAAACTGTGATTTCAAAAATGCTGTGCGCCTGGCTGCCTGCACCCATACATAAGTAAAAAGAAAACACTGGCCTGCCTGGCCGTTAAGGCTTTTATACATGAAGTAATACCGCTGACATACCGCTGATATATGAATATCAACTGACCACCTAGTTGGCTGTCTGTATACCCCCACGTGAAAAATCTCTCCTCTTGCTTGCTATTTATATATCTGCCAAGGCCTATGTATGTAAGAGCTGGTGTGGACATTGTATACTGCTGAGTGCATTTTTGGCTATCAGTGCTTTCATGCAGGAAAACTGTGATTTCAAAAATGTTGTGTGCCTGGCTGCTTGCACCCATACATAAGTAAAAGGAAAACACTGGCCTGTCTGGCTGTTAAGGCTGTTATGCATGAAGTAATACCGCTAATATACTGCTGATACATGAATGTCAACTGACCACCTGGCTGGCTGCCTGTATACCCCCACGGGAAAAATCTCTCTGCTTGCTTGCTGCACCCGCTGGTAGTGCTAAGTAGTTAACTTCACCGTTTGTGTTCTATCTGAAATAGGGAGGAGAGGGTGATCTCTCTGCCGAGGACTATATATGGAAGAACTGTTGCTGCTGACATAACTACGGTTGAGTGTAACCCCGGCCGCTTTCTCTTTTTTTTTTTTGCTGGCCGCTCTGGCCCCTGGTGTTGAAAAAGCCTTTTTTTTTTTTTCCTCTGTCCCCCGTGCTTAGAAGAGGGGGGAAAAGGGGGGGAAGGGAAATATAAATATTGTGTGAAATAAGAGGAGAAGGGAAAATGCAGCAGCTACGATCTGCAAAAGATAAAGATAAAAGTGTCCAACAAGCGGGTATGGCTGCTGCAGAAAAACTAGAGCAATTTGCACACACAACTGGGCATAAACTGGGGCAACCCATGCTGCAGTCTCCCCCAAAAAAAGGGACCCAGGCCAAAATCCAACAAGGAGGTACAGGAGAGAGAAAGAGTCAAGGGCAGAGCCAATCAAATGCGGCAACACCAAGGGCCCAGGGGGTAAAGACACAGACACAGGGAAGTAAAAACACTGTGGTCGCAGATCAAAATATAAAAACAAGCACAGAAGCAACTGGGGTTGGGGCAGGACCCGCCCCACCTCTGGAGAAAGAACCCACATTAATGGACATTTTTAAAGCAGTAAAAACCTCAAACGACTCGCTTAAAGACTTGGGCGAACAGATGAGGGGGGTCAAAAAGGACTTGGCACTGGTAAGACAAGACATGCAAAGGATAGCTGAGAGAACCACAGTATTGGAAGGAAGGATCAGCCAGATGGAGGATGATGTTCTTCCACTGGTTAAAGAGATGAAGAACATGAGGGAGCAGTTACACCGGCAAGCCGTTAAATTGGAAGAAATCGAGAACAGGAGTCGTAGAGATAATATTAGGATAGTGGGAATGCCTGAGAAGAGTGAAGGATCCAACCCTACTGAATTTTTGGAAGGCTGGTTAATTGAGACCTTTGGGAGAGAATCTTTTTCAAGATCATTTAGCATCGAAAGAGCACATAGGGTGCCATTCCGCCCACCACTAGCAGGAGGCTATCCACGAACCCTGTTAATGAAGTTCCTTAATTTTAAGGACAAAGTGACACTTCTGCGAAAAGCCAGGGACAGAGGGAATATCTTTTTTAATGGGATTAAAATTTCTTTCTATTCAGATTTCTCTCAGGAGCTCCAAAAACGTAGAGCAGAATTCACCCAGGTCAAACGTTCGCTACAAAAGTTTAAAATTCAGTATGCTCTTTTATACCCGGCCAAACTGAGGGTAATGGCACTGGGGGAAACCCGGTACTTTGAGGATCCAGGAGGGGTAGAAAAATGGGTGGAGGAGAACAGGGAAAGGTTACTGGCATTGTGATAAATTGTGGTACTCAGAATAGATTACACGAGGGGGGGGGGGGGGGGGGGTTGGCACAGTGGGCGGGTACAAGAGGATGTTGATAAGGGTGTATGTGAAGAAAGGGGTAAGAGTATGGGATAAGGTCACTGGTAGTCCCCGGGGGGTTCACCGAGAGAGGTGGGGGGGGGGGGGGGGGGGTAAGGGGGGGTAAGGGGGGGAGGGGGGAGGGATGGGTATGGGTAATATTTCAGATCAAAGGTGTGTAAAGGGCCAAGGGAAAAAGGGTACATCCACTGATAAAAAAGAGAGAATCACGGTAGACGCACAGAAGAGGGAAGTAAAAAGGGAGACACACAGAGCTTTTCAACGGGGAATCACTAGGATAATGGGTGCAAACACTGCTATAGAGATAAAATATTACTGATTAAAATACATTGGGTGAAAAATTATGCAATCTAAAATATTAAGAATTGGGTCATGGAATATAAGAGGGTTAGGTACAGCGGGTAAGAGGGCAATAGTGTTTTCTATGATGAGGAACTATGGGATTGATGTGGCTTGCCTGCAGGAAACCGATTTGACAAAAGAAACAGCCCAACAACTACAAAGGCAGAAAGGGGTATACCAATTTCAGTACCACTCGGTTTATGGTTCATACAGTAGAGGGGTTAGCATAATGGTGAAGAAAGGGGTGAATTTGTCCTGCACGCAAGCCATCTCAGATGAAATGGGCCGGTATATTTTTCTCTGTTGTCTAATTGAAGATAAAAGGATGGTGATAGCAAATGTGTATGTCCCCCCCCCCCCCCCATTTAAAATGGAGATCATGCTTAAATTAAACGAGTTCCTGTTGGATAAGCAGGGAATACCAATCATAATAATAGGTGACTTTAACCAGGTATTGGATTACAATATGGACAGATTCCCAGCCCAGAGGGTAGCAGAAAACATGAAGAAAGGGCAGTTGAGTCGGTTTATGGAGGAGGTGGGTTGGATAGACTTCTGGAGGGTGCGGAACCCTGACGCTCAGCAATTCTCTTGCTGGTCGGCCACACACTCCACCCTCTCCAGAATTGATATGGTGATGGGAAACGATAGGGCACTGGAGCTGGTAGAAGCAGTTGAGTACTGGCCAAGGGGGATCTCGGACCACTCCCCTCTTATGCTCAGTTTAAAGATAGGGAGGGAGGAAATATTGAGGGGGTGGAAAATTAACCCGTGCTGGTTTGAGATACTCAGAAGTATAGATACCATCCCACCAACACTGAGTGAATTCATTGTAGTTAACGCAAACACAGCAGAATCAGGGATTATATGGGATACCCTTAAGGCTTTCTTGAGGGGATTATTAATTCAGCAGGTGGCGAAGTATAACAAGGGGGTAAGGGCACAGGAAGAAAATAAAAGGAGGGAGGCGGCTGCAGTGGAGGCTAATTATATTCTAGCCCCAACAATGGAGGGGAAAGAAAAATGGATGGAAAAACAACAGGAATATAAATTATGTGTAATCCAGAGAGTTGAGACCAAACAGTTGTTACAGAGGCAGGAGGCCTTTATGGAAGGAGAGATGGTGGGGAGGATGTTGGCCCAGGTGGCAAGGGCAAACAGGGCCCCCAGTAATGTATCAGCTATTCGTAGTAGAGACGGGGGGGGTAACCTCGAACTCCAAAAGTATACTGGAAAGCTTCGAGGAGTTCTATAGGGACTTATACTCCGCACGAGGAAGGGGAGCGGGGAGATCAACGATGGAGAGTTTTTTGGGGAAGGTAGTCCTTCCGAAGATAACACTTGAAGAAAGAGTTGGTCTGGATTCCCCAATAACGCTCCCCGAATTACAACAGGCTGTAGCCGACATGGCAAATCAAAAGTCTCCGGGTCCGGATGGTCTCCCAACGGAAACATATAAATACTATGGGGATATCCTGCTCCCGGAACTGTTGAAGGCTTTAGGGGGGGCAATGGAGGTGGGTTATCTCCCTGAGTCAATGAGAGAAGCTACCATCATCGTACTTCATAAGGAAGGGAAAGATCCCCTAGACGCCGCTTCGTACAGGCCAATCTCCCTTTTGTGCACGGATGCAAAAATTCTAGCTAAAGTTATCTCAGCTAGAATGGATAAAGTTATTTCAAAATTGGTCCACCCTGATCAGTCTGGGTTCATAGCAAACCGATCAACCAGCACAAATATAAGGAGAGCCTTTTTAAATCTTCAAACGCCAACAGATAATATGGGGTCGAGGGCGATATTATCACTAGATGTGACTAAAGCCTTTGACTCCATAGAGTGGGAATATATTTGGCGTATACTGGAAGAGTTTGGATTTGGACCCACGCTGATCGGGTGGATCAAGATGCTCTATGATAGACCAGTAGCTAGATTAAAAATTAACAATAGATTTTCAAATCAAATAAAATTGGAAAGGGGAACCAGGCAGGGGTGCCCTTTATCGCCCTTGCTCTTTGCGTTAGCAATGGAGCCCCTTGCGGAGTACATCAGAAGGAGCCCTGACATTGTAGGTTTCCGTAGGATCTCAGGAGAAGAGCGTATAGCATTATATGCTGACGATATATTGCTCTTCCTGGGGGACATAGAACACTCATTGGAGGAAGCAATGAAAGCTGTGGAGAGGTTTGGTAGTTTCACGGGTCTAGAGATCAACTGGACGAAGTCAGAGCTCCTTCCGATGGCCGAAATAAGGGAAGGGATGTTATGGAATAGCCCTAAATTAGCAGTTGTAGACTCCCTTAAATACTTAGGGATCAGGATAACAAGAGACCCCAATCAATATTTGCATAATAATCTGGTTCCAATTTTGGGGAAGTTTAGGGAGAAAATTAAAATATGGAAATCCCTCCCCCTGTCTAGTGCCGGTAGATGCTCATTAATAAAAATGATTTGGCTGCCCCAACTGTTGTATGTGCTTCATAATGCCCCCATATGGATCCCTAGAAAATGGTTTGATAAAATCGAGAGTTTATTTAGGGAATTGGTTTGGAAGGGGGGACAGGCAAGAATACGGCTTCGTACTCTGCAACTCCCTTCAGGGGAAGGGGGTCTTGCACTGCCCAATCCTGAGATATACTATCTAGCGTCTCAGTTACAACAATTAGTGGGATGTTGTGCCCAAGAGGGAGGGTCCCCTAATGGAAAAATTCTTTTGACGGGCGCGCTACATGAGACCATAATAGAAACTTTAGAGGCAGGGTCGTTTGGGGCTAAGAACCCAACAACAAAAATGGTCAGTAAAGTTTGGAAAGTCGTCAAAAAAAAGTTAAAATATACGGAGATTAATATATATACCCCAATCTGGAATAATAGCAATCTACAGGAACTACGTACAATGGGGAAAATCAGGGAGTGGGAAAATAGGGGAATTAAAAAAGTGAGCCAAATATACGATGGTCAGGCCATAAAAAAATTCGAAATACTAAAAAGGGAATTTGATATTCCCCAGATTACACAGTTTAGTTATCTTCAAATAAGCCATGCCCTAGAAGCCCAGTTTCGAAACCAACCTATGGTATGGGAGGAATTACCAGTGTTACAGGTTATTGGGGAGCCAGGATCCACTAAAGGATTAATATCTGTGATATATAAACTACTGAACAGAGGGACCCTAGGCGAAGTAAAGCTGCTGGAGGTAAAAAAAAAATGGGAACAGGATCTAGGTGCCATTCCACAGGGACAATGGAAGAGAATACTAGAACTAGCCCCGATGATATCGGTTTCACCCGCCCAGAGATTCTCACATCTGATGCTACTCAACAGAGCGTATTATACACCAAAGTTGTTATGTAAATTTGGAAGAAGACCTAATGATAAGTGTGCGAGGTGCCAGGGGCAGGGGGACCTGGTCCACATGGTATGGAGATGCCCCAAGCTCTTTCGGTACTGGGAAGGGGTGACAAAAGTATTGAAGAGCATATTTAAAAAAGAAGTGGAAAGGGAAGTGGCTCTTTGTATCCTGGGGTATAGACAGGAAAAGGGTGAAACAAAAAGTACAACAGTGGGAATATTAAGGGGCATGTATCAGGCCAGGAAGATGATAATGATGAGATGGCAATCACAGATGCCACCTACAGTAAAGAATTGGATTGATATAATGAATGAAACCCTCCCGAAGGAGAGAGCCGCGTACATAAAGAGATATAATATGAAAGAATTTGATAGGATGTGGAGACCGTGGATAGAGGGAATACACCAGATACAGCTGGAATAGAGGGGGGGTGGGAAATGCAGTAGGGAAAGGGGGGATAATGAGACAGGAGTAAATCCAGGTAATATTACTCAAAAAGCGGCTCCCTCCTTTTTAGTGGAGGGAATATAGAGTGTTCTTTTTTTATTGTCATAAAGAGATATACCTATGTGTTAAGTACAAAATGTATGTAAAGAAGACACTGGTCCTGGAATATTGTGTTGAGTTGTAAACATGTTTTATAGATGGAAAAACTAATAAAGATTATAATAAAAAAAAAAAAAAGAAATCAATGCACTGCGAGAGCGCAGTGCATTATGGGGGGGGGCTCATCGGTGGGCGAACTTCCCGCCGAGCGCCCCATTTGTTCGTGTGTTCAGGGAACACACAAACAGCTGATGTTCGAGTCGAACTTACGCTCAACTCGAACACACAGCCCATCCATAGTAATTGGGTATTTTATGTAAAATAAAGCTTTACCACATTTACTAAGTTCTGGAGCAAATGCCCTTGCAGAGTGCAACTGTACTTGCAAAGTGCACAGTCTATTTGAGGTTTGCAAATTTTTGTAAAGTTCTTCAAAACCACATTTTCAGAAAGAGAGGATAAAAGAAATAAGAAGAAATATTTTGGGGTTGGAAAAAAAAACTATTCAGGAAGTGGAGAATGCCCAAAACAAAAAGATTGCAGCTGTAATATCCCTTGTAAAATATCTGATCAGCTTCATTTGGGAAACAGCTTTAGGTTATTTTTTTCTCCAACTTTACAGAACACCTAAATATACAATAACACGTTCCTGTCTTTTTAGCAAACATATTTTAACAATTAGACGTACATTGAATTTTAACTACTAATTTTTGGTTTTAGTGTAAAAGTTATTAAATGTTCTATGCATAATTGAGTAAATTAGAAGCTAGATTTATATATTTAGACACCTATTTAGATTTCCTATGGGTTTATATTAGCTGTTTTTTTGAAAATACCTGCAATACTAATAACTTGACTCTTTAAAAGAAAAAAAAAGAGAAAAATGCAACTTTTAGACATTTTTGCTAATAATTTGTCATTACTGCCTTCATTTTTGTG
The DNA here is from genome assembly GCA_028564925.1 of Lithobates sylvaticus. Taxonomy (NCBI): domain Eukaryota; kingdom Metazoa; phylum Chordata; class Amphibia; order Anura; family Ranidae; genus Lithobates; species Lithobates sylvaticus. Next base: position 196,365,326 of record CM053030.1, on the reverse strand, counting down.
TATTAAATACTAATTACTTTCTTTATTGTTTAAAGAGATTAAACGTTAATAGGAGAAACTAAATAAACAGAACGCCTTTCTGCACAAAGTATATAAGCTTGTAATTAATTTGTGGCCTCCTCTGAGCTAATTAACTCATATAAAGAAATGAAGTTAATGAACCATAATTCTAGTCATACAAGTGTAGATACAAGCAGTTTGACTTAATGAATTAATAAGATATTTTGATTCTTATAGGTTTTTTATTAGCATTCTCAGTCTGTAGCCATCATGATGCTGACATACAGTTTAAATATTCCATAAATGTTTTAGTTGTCTGGTCATGTATGGAAATATAAGCTCTTTTAACTATGTTAGGTGCTAGGTTGAATACTCACAAATACTGTAATTTTATCCTACAGAGCAATGATGATCCAAATGTGCCTGATTTCAAATCAAGGGATGTTCATTGAACAGTTAAAAAAAGTTTGGAAACTACGAAAGTTTCCCAAACTCCCTGGAACTTTTAAAAATGTTGCAGCTAGCGTACTCTCAACTTGGGGAGGAGTGGATGAGTAAGTAATAGTATCTATGGTTTATCATTCGCAAAAAAGTAAAATAGTAAATAAATACACACACAAACCACAAGGTTCTGAAATATAAAGTCCTTTATTAAAATAATTATAATATCTTGAAAAGTCCAAAACATTGCCCCAGGGTGCCCAGAAAATAAATGTCCCAGCATGTCCAAAAATGTCCTATGATTTCCAAAAATGAATGTCCCAGAATGACCAAAAGCAAAGCCCCATGATGTCCAAAAAATAATGCCCCATGAAAATCCGCTACCACTGTTCTTTTCACAGCAGCAACCAATGACACATCCAATGCTGGCAGATTTCTATTGTTCCCTGTTGCAGATTTTCCCTTAGTTTCCGTCTCTTAAAACACCTCCAGAACAAAAAGTAAAAAGAAATCTATCTAACAGATAAACTTGACAGGGGTTCTAACTTTCCCCATTCTATCAAAAAAATAAATACATAAATGTGGGTATAAATACATATTAATTGTCTGTAGGATTTCTAGTAGTATTCCTGTGGTATATCAAACATGGTTATCAATCCACTCTTCCTTTTTATGATATTCTTAAGAATGCAAGATAGACAAAATCTTTTTCAATTAATAAAATCTGCTTTTCAATCACTGCCACGCTTTAACCACTTTACGCCCACGCAATAACCAAAAGACGGCTACAGCGCAGGCTTTCAGTGCCAGGAGAGAGTCAAAAGAAGTCCTCCCATGATTGCCCTGCCTGCGCTCCCCCTGCTGCGTGCTTGGCGGCACACTTTGTGATCATCAAGTCCTTCAGACTCAGCTGATCACAAAACAGGGTAAAAGGGCAATCACATAATTTACCATTTGATCAGCTGTGAGCCAATGACAGCTGATCGCTGAAGTAAACAGAAGCCATTTATCTGCTTTTTGTCTCTTCACGCTGACAGCATGAGGAGGAAAGCTGTTAACAGCTTCTCTTACAGGGACATCGGTCCCACACAGTGCCCATCAGTGCTGCTAATCAGTGCCCCCTATCAGTGCCCACCAGTGCCACCCATCAGTGCCCTCCAGTGCTGCTAATCAGTGCTTACCAGTACTGCTAATTAGTGCCCATCAGTACCACCTATCAGTGCCCACCAGTGCCACCTCTCCATGCCCATCAGTGCCTCATCATCAGTGTCACCTATCAGTGCCCATCAGTGCCACCTCTCCATGCCCATCAGTGCCTCATCATCAGTGTCAACTATCAGTGCTGCCTATCAGTGCCACCTATCAGTGCCCATCAGTGCCACCTATCAGTGCTGCTTATCAGTGCCACCTCTCAGTGCCCTTCAGTTCCGCCTATCAGAGCCCATTAGTGCCACCTATCAGTGCCAATTAGTGCCACCTATCAGTGCAGCCTCATGAGTGCCTCCCCATCAGTGGCACCTCATCAGTGCCCATCAGTGTAGTCTATCAGTGCTCATCAGTACAGCCTCATCAGCGCACATCAGTGAAGGAGAAAAGATTACCTACTATTTTTTTTTTTTTTTTCAGTATTTTTGTTTGTTTAGCAAAAAATAAAAAACCCAGTGGTGATTAAATAACACCAAAAAAAAGCTCTATTTGTGTGAAAAAAATTATAAAAATGTTGTTTGTGTACAGTGTTGCATGACAGCGCAATTGTCATTCAAATTGCGACAGCTCTGAAAGCTGAAAACTGGCATGGGCAGAAAGGGGGTATAAGTGACCAGTAAGCAAGTGGTTAAAGAAATCTGTCAAAAATGAAAATACCTATCTGCAAAACAAAACTACTTTTCCCAAAACGCCCTGCCCATTGAAATGAAAGGGCAGTGCTGCTGAAGCGCCTGCAAAGCAATTCAGCAGCGCTGCAACACGGGCGCTTTTAACCCTTTCTTCGGCCACTAGTGGGGGTTAAAAGCGCCCCCCCGCTAACGGCCGAAAAGCACAGCTAAAACGACTGTAAAGTGGAGCGGCTACAGTGTGAAAGTAGCTTAAAGGTCATCAGGTTAGTGTTATGGAAGAGGTCTGGTGCTAGGAATATTACGCTCACTCTGTCGTGCGTATGCAATTTGTCTATCACAATCAATGTTTTCTTGCATAGGTGCCCCCAACACTGCATTTACATTCATATGTGCATGTATGTGGGGGTAGGGAACCTCAAAAATATTATGTGCTTGGATGTAACTTAAATTTAAGTTTTCTTTAATGAGATTTATATGGTCTAAAAGACCCTGGATGTCTCCCCTGTGCTCCAGTGAATGTAAAGCAGTGCACTGCATTCGATTGTCTACCAGCCATTCTGGCCAGAGAAATTGAGAGGGGGACACTGAAGTGACGTCATATATGTTGCTTCAGGGTCAGCAAGAAGAAAGAGAGGAGATCGGACACATGTCTATTCAGCTCTCCCCACTCTGCCCAGTGGCACCTGATATGCCAGGCCCACAAATGGGCAAGTGGAGTCTGGAATATGTGGTGGGGGTGATTGCATGGGGGGGGGGGGGCACCTGTTACCGAAGCAATCCGGCAGCTGCAGAGGCACTAGACTGCTTCCATCTGACAGCCAGAAGTACCAAATTTTCCTGTATTTTGCTTTATCAAGTGGCCTAATGTGTGTTTTTTTTTTTTTTTTTGCAATTATCCTCTTTCTTTTTGTGTGTGCTTAATGAGTTATTTGTGTACTTTAACCCCTTCACGCCGACTGTACACAAATATGCAGCACCACTGGACTGGGTATTTTTCCGTGGGGCCACATATTTGCATGTCTCACTTTGTGCTGGGAGTGCACCACATGGTGCGCTTCTAGCACAGAGACCAGGGTGTCAAATGTCAGGGCCACCTAACCACTACCCAGGTCTGAAGTCCCAAGCATATTATACAACTTCAATCTTAACCGCTTAAGGACCGCTTCCTGCACATTTACGTCGGCAGAATGGCACAGCCGGGCACATCAACGTACAGGTACGTTGCTCTTTAAGTGCCCAGCCGTGGGTCGCGCGCGCACCACCGGCAGCGCGCTTGCGACCCGGTCCTGAGCTCCGTGACCGTGGCCGCGGGACCCGCGGACCCGATCCCTGCTGGTGTCCTGCGATCGGGTCACAGAGCTGAAGAACAGGGAGAGGTATGTGTAAACAAATATTAATAAAAATGCTATAAAACGATCCCATATTTTGTAAATGCTATAACTTTTGCGCAAACCAATCAATAATTGCGATTTTTTTTTTACCAAAAATATGTAGAAGAATACGTATCAGCCTAAACTGAGGAAAAAAAAATGTTTTTTTATATATTTTTGGGGATATTTATTATAGCAAAAAGTAAAAAATATTGCATTTTTTTCAAAATTGTCGCTCTATTTTTGTTTATAGCGCAAAAAATAAAAACCACAGAGGTGATTAAATACCACCAAATGAAAGCTCTAATTGTGGGAAAAAAAGTACGCCAATTTTGTTTGGGAGCCACGTGGCACGACTGAGCAATTGTCAGTTAAATCGGCGCAGTGCCGAATCGCAAAAAAGGGGCCTGGTCCTTTGGCTTCAAATTGGTCCGGGGCTTAAGTGGTTAAACAAAAATAAAAAATAAAATAAAAGACTCTAATAGACCATAATAACCATTTCCAAAAGAAAATACACACACACACAAAAAAAAATAATAATAATAAAAAAAAAAATAATGAATAGAACTGTGTAAATACAGACACATAGTAAAAACAGACTGTTATACTGTATGTACTATGTATAATAGGACTTACTGAGTATCTGCTGAGCACTGCATTACAGTAAGTACTAAATACCATTCACAGACAGCTATGCAACTGAAAAGATCTCAGCTCATGCAACTGCATTATTAGTTGTGTGGAATCTATTTCAGTTCAGGAGTCATTCAGTAGAAAGGCATAATATCTCTAGAATCATATAAACCCTTATAAGCTATCTCTGTGTAGCAAACAGGGCACACTAAAACAGTCATCCGTTGGAACTAGCATTAAACATGTAAAGCCCCATACACACGCTCGGACAATCCGCGGACCAGGTCGGTCGGATTTTGTCCGACGTACTTTGTCCGATGTTGGTGTTGCGTACACACGGTCGGACTACGTTGTCGGAATATCCGGTCCGGAAGAACGTCGTGACGTAAGTCGTCGTCCACGAGATTACAAAAGGGAAGTTCAGCACCACGTCAGGCACCCGTTGGGCTCCTTCTGCTGATCCCGTGTTTATCGAGAGTTAGTGGAAGTTTGGTGACTTAAGATTCGCGCTTCTCAGTTTTCTGACTCAGATCGTTACTGCTCTTCAGTTTGTGCTTGTCGTGCGTATCTGTTTATTAGTGCGTGTAGTCAGTTCGCATTTGTTGGTCATTGCGGCCTATATCTTGATATAGGACGCTTTGATTTGCACTGCTTATTGTCTGCTCGTTGCTGGTATTCAGTTCGTTCTTTCAGGCCTTGCTGTTTATCGGTGCTTTCTGTTTGTCCGTTCTGACCAGCCGACCTTTTGTGACCTTCTGAGCGATGTTTCCCGTGCGTACTCGTCGCCGAGTTCGTGCTGTACGCGGAATTGGTGTCGGGCTTTTAGCTTTGACCCAAGACCCGTCCATGAACAGAGTGACGAGGAGTATGTGGACCAAGAATTGGTTGCTTCAGCGTGAACAGTTCTCGCACATGCCTTTGCTTCGTGAGATCCGGGAGAATAATCCTGATGATTTCAGGAACTTTCTCAGGATGACGGACCCCGATTTTCACCGTCTTTTGGCTTTGCTGACCCCCTTTATCAGCCGGCAGGATACCTGCATGAGACAAGCCATTACTCTGGAGCAGAGGCTTGTTGCCACGTTGAGGTACTTGGCGACAGGGAGAAGTCTTCAGGATTTGAAGTTCTCTTCAGGTATCTCTCCCCAGGCCCTGGGAATCATTATTCCAGAGACCTGTTCTGCCATCATTCAGGTCCTGCAGGAGGACTATATTAAGGTAACATTTATACTTGACTATTCCCTTCTATGTATGCTCTGTTTGCTAATGTCTTCTATTTTTGACCTCCTTCCCTAATTACCATGATTGCAATATGCTCTAATATGCTGTGCCCCTTTTCTCCTTCATGCATTTTTCCCTTCACTTACCTCCCCAGCATGCTCTTCTGCCCCAATAGACACCTATGGCCTAGTCACTTAAGCAATGTCTTTTGTCTGCTGCATAGTATTGTTTGCCCCCAAAACACCCCCTAAAATATGCACAAATGTTTGCTGTGTGGTTTACTTCATGTAGAGCCCCTTTTTTATTTGTTTTTTGGGGGGGGGGGGCAAACTCATTAGGAACCCCCTCCCCCAACTGCTCTGTCAGATGGTACCAATCCTCTATCTGCTGCCTTTCCCAAGGTCAATACACACTATATACCTACCTCTTTATAGTGGGCACCTTTACGGATGAATTCTGCAAAGCATGTAGTGCAAGGGGCTGCCTCCATACTTTCCATTTCCTTTTTTTTGTCTTCTTTCCCTCCTATTAGCTTGCTTGTTAATTTCATAATGTCACAATGTGCTTGCCTTTTTTTGTGGGGGGGGGGGGGGGGTTAATGTTATTTTATCTTTCCTGGGGGCTGCCAATAGTGTTAAGTACAGAGGGTCTGGCCAAACTAGCACACATTATTGAGCCATTTGGCAATCAATGAAGTGCAGAGGGTTACCTGTAACCCCCCCCCCCAAAACCCTAGTTATTGCCAATGGCCCATCAGAAGTGGGGGGATTGATGGGGGGTGAGTCATCTGTGAAGGGGAGCCTCTACTTTTCTGTGCAAATACTTTCCAGCCTCCAATTTTATACAATGCTCTTGTTCCAAGATGTTGATTGTCTAATCTGCTTGCAATGTTTAAGTGCAAAGTGACTAATTTTTTTTTCTTGTTTCACTCCACAGTTCCCTTCCACGCCACAGGAATGGCAGACTGTGGCCTCCCACTTTGCCAGCCGTTGGGACTTTCCTAACTGCGGAGGGGCAATTGATGGGAAACACGTCCGCATCGTCCCACCGCCCAACTCGGGGTCCTACTATTATAATTATAAAGGGTTTAATAGTGTAGTGATGTTGGCGGTGGTGTCGGCAACATACGAGTTTATGTATGTGGACGTGGGGATGAACGGCCGGATATCGGATGGTGGGGCCATTACGCACACGGAGTTCTACTGGCGTCTCCAAAGTGGCAGTCTGTGCTTGCCACCTCCAGAGGAGAATGCCGAAGGACTCCCCTTCGTCTTTGTCGCAGATGAAGCGTTTGCGTTGACTCCCCATGTGATGAGGCCGTTCCCGATGAGGACCCTCACCCCGGACCAGAGGGTCTTCAACTACAGGCTGTCCAGAGCCAGAAGAGTGGTGGAGAACACTTTTGGCATCCTGGCCAGCCGCTTCCGCCTGTTCCTGACGGCATTTAACTTGGCGGAATACAAACTGAACCACATAGTTCTTGCCTGTTGCATATTGCACAACTTCCTCAAAAGACATAACAGGAACTATGTGGTGCCCGTTGGCCCAGATGTGGAGGGCCCTCCAAATGCAGACCTCACAGCCCTTCAAGTGGCACGTCCAGGCTTGCCCCCTCTAAATGCCCGCGCGGTCCGCGACCAATATATGGAGTACTTTGTGGGTAGGGGGGCCATTGCTCTGCCTGACGATGTGTGAGAGGCATTTTTTAATAAATCTGATATTTTAACCAACCTCTGATTTCTTGTCATTTCAGTCTTCTTTTTAGCTTATTTTACTTTGACATTTTTTCCCTTTGCCTTCGACAGTGGGAATGCACTTTCTGGGCAAAAGGAGGTAACAGTCTCTTCTTCCCAAAAAGATTATTCTCATGTTGTGTGTTTGCTACCTAATCTTTGGTCTAGAGAAGGTTTGTCCTGCATAACTGACACCCAAAATACTCCTTTTCATCACCAGGTCTGACATGTGTGTATTCAGAAAAATGCTGTGCTCCGTGTTTTCGTACAAAGCACTGTGGGTGTCATTTACATAAGTCAAATCCGCTATGCTCTACAAGTGCATTGAAAAAGTTCCCTGGGAAAGGAATTTGCAGTGCCAAGTGGATTTGCCTTTAGTAAATAACACCCATTGCCCCCCATATCCTTTACATTTTACATACATAATGCATTGTGTTTTTTAAATAAGGAAGCCACACATTTAGAAAAATAAAAAAGTTTACTTGGAAAACATTCACAAGTGCGTTTACAATCTTCACGCCAAAACTGACAACATCTTGGTTATTTACAACATTGTTTACAAAGATTACGCAATTGTTAAAACCAGGCATGGAGCTAACCAGAACCTATGAACTAGGAAAGTTCAACTTTGTAAAGTGAAGACAAGATCAGACATGACTATATGTTCAAAGTGTGTTTGATCTTGCCTTCATCACATGGGGGGGTCACCCCCGAAAAGTGGAAATTTGGAACATGCACACAATTTGGGTCTGAAAATGGTCATTAGATGGTAAAACACATGCCTAGAAGCTTCAAAAGTGCCATTTTCCATCATGGGGATGAATGGACGTTTTTTGGGGGTGCAACCCCTTCACCACAACCACTTTCGTAGTTCGTAAAGTGTTTGCACCCCCAAAAAAACGTTGGCATTCATCCACCATGATGGGAGCTAGCACATGTGGACACAATGTGTGCATGTTCCAAATTTCACTCAGTTTTTAAGTTGCAAATGTGTTCAGAAGCTGGCACAAATGTGTGTTAATTACTTGGTGCGTTTTCATATTTTTCCTAAAACATCAATGATGTTCTTCAATTTTTGTTGAACATCATTGATGTTTTGCTTTATGTAATCTAGATCTCGATTGCAGACCATTATCTCTCCGATGAGTACGTGGGCACTCTCTGTGGTAAAGTGCGATTTTTCTTCCACAACATCCACGTCACCTAAAAACCACAAACAAACAAAAATGGGGTGTTGGAAATGAGGCAGCCATACATGGATTAGCTTACCAGTAGCTGTGTTCTCCAACACTCACCTGTTGTGGTGACAATTTCTCCAAGTTCGATGATCTCTCCTTCCTCCTCCTCCTCCTCTGCTTCTGCTCTTTCCCCTTTTTTGGGAGGTGTTGGTTTGGGGGTTTCCTCAGACGGCCCAAGTTTTCGCTCCCCTATGAGAATGTACAAAAGGAAGATTTAGCAACACAATCTATTGAGGGCAGAAATAGGAAATGACAAACATTGCTTGAAAGTGACGGACACTATTTTAGTTTGGCCAGTTACAAATGTCAACTACATGAATGTAGTCACTTTGTAAAGGTGCTAAACTGACTAGCTTTTTGGTAGAAGTTTGTGTGATGGAGACCCCCCTCTAGTATCCACTGGAGCACATATGTGGAAAAGCATAATAAAAAGGGGGTTTGGGTGTCCCAGCACTAGTGCTCTCGAGTCCAGATGGGTAAACAGCTACTGGGTGACCTCTCCTTTACATTGAATAAATTGGCTTTACATTCTGGATGACATTTCTAGGGAGAACAAACTTCCTTTCCCCCAAAAAAAACACCAAACATCGTATTATAAGTGGCCGAACGATCGAGGTTGCGTACGATCGAATGGACACACACACGACCATGACAGTGGCAGAAAGATCGAGGCTGAGTACGATCGAATGCACAGACGAACATGAAAGTGGCCATTTTGGAATGTACAACTTTGTAAAAATCAAACCACAATGGAGCAGTATGCAAGCAAGAAATCAAACACAAAACACAACTACTTACTTTTTAGAAGAATTCGCTTGATCTTTCTGTACTGATCGGCCTCCCTCAGTTTCAGGTCTGACCAGCGTTTCCTCAGTTGCTCCTTGGATCGTTGTACCCCAAAATGATTGTACAGCCTCCTCACAACTTTAGACATGATCTTGGCCTTGCGGACATTGGGGTTGAGGTAAGGCCCATACTTCCCATCATAGTCGCTCCTCTTTAATATGTCCACCATCTCCAACATTTCTCCAAATGACATATTGGAGGCCTTGAATTTCAGGCTCCGGGATCGGGACGTTTCTGCCTCCGGACTTTCCTCGTCCTCCTCCTCGTTGGTGGGATATTTGTGGCGCACCTGCTGTGTCCCCGCCATGTGCTCTCCCCACTGCGCCGTAAAGAGAAGGGGTGGGGAATAGACGAGAAAGATCGTCAGGGGCGGGCGGAGTTTGACGCATGCGCACTGTATATAAAACGTCACACGCCTGTGTCGTAGCCACGATCTGGGAGACGAGGGGAGAGAAAACTCACACGAGACGATCGCTACAAACGAAGGTACAATTTGACGTTGGTACATAACTAGCCTAGACTGATTTGAACTTGAGGCTTCTTTATGGAGAAGATTAGGAGAGTTTAGCCTGACATAATTTATAGGGTTTTGTGTGGTGTTGTGTCTTGCAGAGATTGATATGAAGGGATTTAACGACATGAGTTTTCTCCCCCTCTTCATTGCCAAATACAGGGAATTTCCCATTTTATGGCAGGGTAAACACCCACATTACACCAACAAACCAAAGAGGCACGCAGCCCTGGAGGAACTTGTGGAATTTGTCAAGCCAAGGTTCCCCACGGCAACTGTTGATGATATAAGAAAGAAAATTGGCAGCCTGAGGAGTGCGTATATCAGGGAGCGGAAGAAGGTCGTGAAGTCTGAGGAAACTGCAACTTCAGCAGATGAGGTCTATGTGCCCAAGCTCTGGTACTATCAGAGTCTCCATTTTCTGAAAGACCAGACTGATGTCACGGAGCCAACCTCGACTCTTCCTTCCACGCTTCCTTGCGCGCAGGCCACCCCTGATGAGGCTTCCGAGGAGCAACCTGGGCCTTCCAGTATGGAAGAGGTGGAGGAGCCCAGCTTGTTCCAGGTATAGTAGTTTTGTTACCATTTATGGGAATAATGAATGATGTTCACTTAATTCAGGATCCCCAATTGCTTAGTTCCTAACGTGTTTGACATATCAACAGACAGTAGTGTTGGAGACATTTGGGGCCAGAATCTAAACTGTTGGGCTGAGAATTGTATGGTTTTCTATTTGTAAACATTTTGCAACAGTCACTAGATGAGAATTGTGTGTGTTTGATGAACAAATAACTGAAACTATGTCCCTTTTTCATACACAGGAAGACCTCAGCCAGGAGGTGGCTGTGGAAGGTGGCAGTCAGGAGGAGGCAGGGGTTAGTGGCAGCCACCAGCTGGGTAGTGGCAGCCAAGAGGGGGCTAGGCCGCGGAGCCTGACTGACACCCAAACCCCTCCCCTCCGCCCTCCCTACAGAAGGGCGAGAAGGGGGGGTTATGCGGCACAGTCAGCGCTCCGCATGATAAGAGAGGCTTCAGACTCCCTACATGCCACACCCGCCGACGAGGAGACCTTTGGCTCGGTGGTTGTCACAAAAATGATGGGTATGGAGGTGAGGCAACGCAACATGTGTGAGGGGCTCATCCTCCATGTCCTAAATAAGGGTAGGGCTGGGGAGATGACCCCAGTCACACATGTTTGCCATAGCTACCATGCTCCGCCTCCTCCTCCTCCTCCTCCTCCTGCCACCCCACCAGCACGACAGCCACAGCGTGGAAGGAAGCGTGGAAGGAAGACCTGAGAGTGACGACCTGGCATCAGTCTGGTCTGAGAGAAGATGGAGCCTCTTGTAGTACCAGAGCCTGGGGACCTAGATGGCATCTGCTGCAGTTCCGGATACTTTGGACTTCACGACCAGATTGCACTCCCCTTAATATACGTACTCCTCAGGCCCCCAATTTTCTACGCTTGAACAATGATGGTTGCCGTGGGGGGCCAAGACTTTGCAAATTCCCCAAGTTTCACCATGGCTGCGTTCCTCTTTGGTTTGTTGGTGTGACCTAAATAAAGGTTTTTTTGATTTGAAATAATCATTGACTATTGTGTTTTACTTTGCTACAATGACAGTTTTTCTTTGAGTAAGCAGGTACATTTCACTAATCCTAAAGTAGAATTAACAAGGGGCACCAACAACAAACAACCTCCTAGTAAATTTTAGCAAGAAATACAAATGTTAATAATGTGTTTTTGGTAATTTGAGACACACAACCCCCCTCCAAAAAAAAAAAAAAAAAAAAAACATTCAAATATTTATTCGCCAAAAAAAAAAAAAAAAAGACAAATCATGGTAAAAAAATAACAAAGATTCTTTTCCGTTCAGAGTCAAAATAAACATGTAGTGTATAAATGCTGCAAAGTAATAAAGAAGTAAGTTTGTGAGAAGTGCGGGTGAATAGGAGCAGCTAAAACATGTCATTCTTGTTGCATTGTAAAGAAAAAGAGAATGCGCTGCATTAAAGACATTTTAACATTGCAGCGTGACGAATGTGCTGTGTCGATTGGGAAAGGTAGTTTTACCTGACCGAGCGCTTCCGTCACAGAATTTCTTCTGAGCATGCGTAGCACTTTGTCCGTCGGACAAGCGTACACACGCTCGGATTTGGTGTGATCGGACCGTGTTGACGGCAAATCTTTCCAGCAGGAGATAAGACTTTGTCCGTCGGACAAACCGACGAACACTGTCCGATGGTGCATACACACGGTCTGATTTTTCAACAACCTTGTCCGATCGGACAAAATCGATGAAAAAGTCCGACCGTGTGTATGGGGCTTAATACATGTCACCATAGGATTGTACACACATAATCAATAATCAACTTTAAATTGTGGGAGTAATGATATATGGTCACAGTTACATGCTCCCTTGTGTCTGTATAAGGCACACCAAGACTTTGCATAAATATAGGAGTAATCCAAAAATTACTGCAAATAGCTAATTCAATGAATCACTATATCTAGTAATCCAGGGTTGAGGTGTGACAAGGTCTCTCATCCAACAGTGGAACTTTCTTAGTTATCCCATGAATGCCATCCAATATGAGGAATGGCAAAAAAAAAGTAAATTTAGTTCATATGGGTATTAAATTGTATACATAACTACGCAGAAGGGGACTAATTATGCATCATCAATGCTATGAAATATCAATGAAGTATGGCTGCATGCCAAGTCTGAGATTTAACAGTTCAAATAGTCCAGCCAGCATATTTGCAATATGCTGTCCAACAAAAGCACTGTAACACATAGAACCAATAACTAGAAAAATATGATTACCCCTTCTTCCAGAGTTTATAGGATCAATCTATATATAATAAAGGGGTCCATCTGCATAATGTCACAACAATGTAGTTTCCATTACAGAGCAGTATACATACATGAAGCAATGTTGCATGCCAGGACTGAAATTCATCAGTTTAAAATGGTCCAGCAGTTTTTTTGCCCAGCAAAATAATCGTGACGTATACAATCAATATCTAGGCTAGTAAGGCTATCCATTTGTTCCATAATTCATTGACTCAATCTATATATAATAATAGGGTCATCAGCCAAATCTCACAGTAATTTAGTTTTCATCACAGAACAGTGTATATAACAAAATGTATTTTCCTTTATAAATATGGCTGTTTACTCTTGGATAATGTAGATAGGAGTCAGTCTCAAGACTGAATAGCATTCTTCCTGTATCTAATGAGACTTTAAAGTAAGCACTTAATCCATGTGTTACAAATGGTGCATACAAGTGTATCCTAGCCATAGGGCAGATTCCATACTTCGAGTGGAATAGGGTGGCTGCTACCTTGACTCCTCTCTGTCTACATGTATTTCATGTTGAATATTTTTGTCCACTGCAACCAATGTCCTTGACATTATACTAGCTCTATTACCAATACTCACATTTCTAAGACCCTGATAAGAAAAAAAGCCCACCTACTGTATGTAATGCATAGAATTGTAATATTCCTGTGATTTCTATGTTGGAATGGTTATAAAACCATTTGGCAAGATGTCGTACTTTGAATGACAATTGTGCAGTCATGCAACACTGTACCCATATTACATTTTTTGTTCACACAAATAGAGCTTTCTTTTGGTGGTATTTACTCACTACTGTGATTTTTTTTGCTAAATAAATGGAAAAAAAGGCTGACAATTTTGAAAAAAAAAATGTTTTTCTTGTTTCTGTTATAATCTTTAGTAAATAAAGAATCTTTCTTCATACATTTATGTAGGCCAAACTGTATTCTGCTATATTTCTTTGGTGAAAATAACCCAAATCAGTGTATATTATTTAGTCTGTAGAAAAGTTATAGAGTCCATAAATTATAATATATATATATATGAAAATGTATCAATCTCTTGAAAATGTATCATTTTCTTGAGGCCCGAAAATGCCAGGATAGTACAAATATCCCCCAAATTACCTCTTTTTGGAAAGTAGGCAGTCCAAGTATTTGGTAAGAGGCATAGTGAGTTTTTTGAAGTTGTAATTTTTGTCACAATTTTTTGGAAAATAAATAAATAAATAAAAATGTTCTCATTTTATTTTCTGTTATAATCTTTAGTAAATAAAGAATCTTTCTTCATACATTTAGGTAGGCCAAACTGTATTCTGCTATATTTCTTTGGTGAAAATAACCCAAATCAGTGTATATTATTTAGTCTGTAGAAAAGTTATAGAGTCCATAAATTATGGTATATATATATGAAAATGTATCAATGTCTTGAAAATTTATCATTTTCTTGAGGCCCGAAAATGCCAGGATAGTACAAATATCCCCCAAATTACCCCTTTTTGGAAAGTAGGCAGTCCAAGTATTTGGTAAGAGGCATAGTGAGTTTTTTGAAGTTGTAATTTTTTGTAAAAAAAAAATTGGAAAATAAATAAATAAATAAAAATGTTCTCATTTTATTTTCACATACTGTGTGGTACAGAATTATATTACGGAATAGTGCGGTACAGAATTATCCTATAACTGTTGTGGTGTTGATCAGAGACACTTACTGGTGAAAGTAAGTAAAAAAAAACAAAAACATTATTTAAAAAAATGATGTCCAGCATGTCTCTATAGTATTTCTGCTTTGTGTCTTTGACAATCCAATGCAATTTTTTTTTTCTGGGTAAAAAATATTTAACTCCTCCTGTTCAAATTCAGCCTACTGCAAAGACTTACATGATGTGAAGCGTGTCTCGTTAATATTTCTAGCTTGTGTCTCTGACATAAGTCAATGCAATTTTTATTTCTGCATAAAAAGTAGTTTGTCTCCACCTTTCCAAATGGGGCCTACTGAAAATGTTTACATGATGTGCAGTGTTTCTTTATATTATGTTTGCTTTGTGTCTTTGACATAATCTACTATATTTTTAGCCTTGCCCGTCTCTCTCTTTCTTCAAATGCAGCCTACTACAGAGGATTATATAATGAGCATACTGCCTCTTTATTATTTCCGTCTTGTGTCTCTAATGTAATCCACTGTATTTGTTGTTCTTAAATAAAAATGCCCTGTCTCCTCCTCTTCAAATGTGATCTACTTAAAAGGTTTATATAATGCAGTATGTATTGGTTACATTTATGCTTGTTTCACTGACATAAATTAGTGCCATTTTTATTTCTGGATGAAAAAGTTCTTAATTTTTCTTAAATGTGGCCTACTGATGTGCAACGTGTCCCTGTAATATTTCAGCTTTATGTCTCAGACATAATGCACTATCATTTTTATTTCTGGACCAAGAATGCTATGTTTCTCCCTTTTCAAATGTGACCTAATAAAAATGCTTACATGATGTACAGTATATCTCTATATCTGCATTTTGTCTCTGACATAATCCACTGTAATTTTTATTTACATTTTTTTTAATTTGCCTTGTCTTTCCTTTTTATGTTGCTGTCCATACTCTACAATCTGTCTGATTAATATCTCCGTAATCCTTATTTTTTCATAACAATTGCCTCATCTCTGTAATGTAGGATTATGATTTTTTTGTTTTTTTGTGCATTCGTTGTTGACATTTTGTTGAACTTTGTAAACAATACAGTGTGGTACTGTGCTAAAAGAAGATTTCATGCAATGGTCTGAACCATGTTTTTGCCTCTCTTTTTGCCAGCGGGTAATAGATGAACTGAAATGTTTTTCAGCTGGAATGGTAATACTAGGAGGGGGCTTCAATATTCCATTGAACCCACTCCAGGATACCTCCAATGGTAAAACCTCAATCACGTACAAAACCCTGAAACGCATTAAGTCCATGCTAAATTCTATGTTGTTAATGGACACATGGAGACTTTTAAACCCCTCAGAGAAAGATTTTACCTTCTATTCGATCCCACATGATAAATATACAAGAATAGACTATCTATTCATAACACAAAGAGCCCTCGCTTTACTAACTAAAAATAGGCAAAAATAGGGTTTCTATCGGTTTCTGATTACTGTCCCATGGCCATCAAACTCACACAACCTGGCAACCAAAAGAGAACATGCAACTGGAGATTAAACCCCTCCCTTCTATTAAAACCAGATGTTATCACACAGATCTCAGAATCTATTAAAACTTATTTTGAGCTAAACAGCAACAAAGAAACATCTCCAATGATAACATGAAAGGCATGCAAATGTGTGATAAGAGGTGAATTCATTAAATGGGGTGCTCGTCTAAAAAGGGATTCTGAACAAAAAAAATCAACCCTCTCTGTGACTATTTCCCACTTAGAATCGCTACATAAACAAACACTCTCTATTGCAACAGCCTCTGCTTTACTAGAAGCAAGAAAGGAGCTGCAAGAAATTTTAGAGAACAAGGCAAGGCGCCTAATGTTTCTCAAAAAAATACTTTATTATGAACATGGAAACAAAAGTGGGAAATACTTAGCGAGAGCCCTAAAGGACACCAAAACCCTAGAAAATATAATTAGCATACGTTCAGGGAATAACACACTAGAACACTCGACAGACAAGATTGCAAACCAATTTCATGACTACTACTCCAAACGCTACAATCTCCCCCCAACTCATAAACCTAAACACCTACTAGGAGATAGAAACCACATTATTAAAGACTTTCTTAAAATAAAGGACCCTCCAAACTCTATCCTCAGAGGAAATCCACAAATTAGAATTACCAATCCAAGAATTCAAACTAATACAGGCCATTAAAGATCTCAAACCTGGGAAAAGCCCTGGCCCAAACGGCCTGCCTTCCCAGTATTACAAACTTTTTACAGAAATAATAAAAGGCTCTCTCCTTGAAAACTTAAACTCCTTAAACAATCAACAAAAAATACCAAAATCCTTTTTACAAGCACATATTACAGTGATCCCAAAAGCAAATAAAGATCTGAATGAATGCTCAAGTTATAGGCCAATATATCTACTCAATGTAGATTTAAAACTCCTGGCAAAAATAATCGCCAACCATCACAGACCCCTACTACCGAAAAGAATAGGTCCCGAACAACTAGGCTTCATGCCAGGGAGAGAAGCTAGAGACAATATCTCCAAAGCCTTCAACCTAATCCACAACATGCGCATGGGCAAGATCAAGGATCTTTTCCTGTCTACTGAAGGCTTTCGATCGAGTAGTGTGGGACTATATGTTCACTACCTGCGAGCATGTCGGTCTACAAAAAAATATGCTATCATGGATCCAAACTTTATATGCCTCCCCGACAGCAAAAATTTTAATTAATGACACCCTTTCTAACCCCATTAAGAATGAAAATGAAACAAGACAGGGATGCCCCCTCTCTCCATTATTATTTATCATCTCCCTAGAATCTTTCATCAGATTAATCAATCAAATTAATTAATCTATCTATGGTTTTAAAACAGCAGACAGAGAATTTAAAGAGGAAGTAAACCCTGATGGGTTTACTTCCTCTTTGTTTCCCTGCAAAGGTAAAGCATAATTGGACTACTATGCATTTCATAGTAGCCCATTATGTGTCACTTACCTGACACAGGAGCCAGCGATGTCACCGCTGTCCCCTGTTGCACGAAGCGTCCATCTTCCTTCTGGGTATCGCTGCTCCGGCACTGTGAGTGGCCGGAGCAGCGATGACATCACTCCGGCGCATGTGCGCGTGAGCCATAAGTGACGGCATGTTTGCCTTCACTTGCGGTGTGCCCTGTGCGCCTGCACCATTGTCTACAGCGCACATGCGCCGTAGACAGCAGTGTCCTTTTTTTCTAAAATATCTCCTTAACCAATATAGACCACTTAATTTGGGGAAATTATATATATTTTTTTGACTTCTCAGTCTGCTAACCGATCTCACTGCAGACCATTCCTGCTGTACCATTTCTAATATACTTCAGTCAGTCAGTTGATTCAGTTAGCTGCAGTGTATTTCATATACAGTAAACCCCCCTCCATCGCTGGGGTTAGGTTCCGGACCCACCCGCGAAAAGTGAAAAACCGCGAAATAGAAAGACCCTATTTAAATACACCCTAGGCATGTTTTGTTAATTTTTTAATAGCATTTAAAGGTCTTTAAACACACTTTTATGCAATAGAAACACATTAAAGATAGAGAGAGAGATCAAGAGGATTTTTAAAACACAAAAATATTGTCTTAACTGTACAGTACAGTAAAAAATAGAGAACATAACTGCGAAAATGGCGAAATATTACCACAATATCAGTATAACAGGTCCTAATTAAAATACCGCGATATACCGGGACCGCAATAACTGAACCGCAATATAGCGGGGGTTTACTGTATATATATATACAGTCAGCCTATACCTGACTGTAGGCCATTCCTGGAGTATGTGTTAAAAGACACTTTCAGGCAGGTGACTCAGTGAGGTGCAGTTCATAAAATATACATCAACTGCATTGTAGTCCAGCCAAGCCTATACCTGACAGTAGGTCATTCCTGGCGTACGTGTTCAAAGACAATTTCAGGCTGGTGACTCAGTGAGCTGCAGTTCATTTAATATATTTATATACAGGCTTGTATATATATAGTCTAGCCAAGCCTATACTTGACTAAAGGCCACTCCTGGTGTACTGTTTTTAGTAAACTTAAGCTGTTTTTTTGCTAAGCAGGCTCTGTGTCTTTAGCCAACAGTGCTGGTCGTCGACACGGTGCATCCTCAGCATGTGGCCTGGGGCATGCTTGTCCTTTTTTTCGGCAGCTGGCCGTGTTGAGCCACAACATGCAGAAGAGTTGGTAGAGTGGATGACCAAGCCATCCTCATACTCCTCATCCTCTGTCACCCAGGCTCGGGGTACTTTGTCTGCCAATGCTGCTGCCAAAGCGGCCTCTTCCATCGGCTCAATGTCATCAGTAACTCCTTCCCTAGCCCCACCATCATGCCCTGAGGAGTCCCCCAAACTGTTCGACCACAGTGTCGGGTACATGCTGCGGCCAGTGGCGAGGAAGGAGGGGATGATGAGGTCACTGACTCCAAGTGGGTGCCAGATAGAAGAGAGGAGGAAGAGTAGGCACATCTCCAAAGAAGCAGGATGCCCTCCAGGGGCCAGCTTAAGGGCAGGCAACCGACTGCATCACATGTGCAGGGCGCTGCTGATTTCACATGTTTTTCAAAAGTTCTTTGGTGTGGGCCTTTTTTGAGACATGTGCAGCAGATTGCACCATTGCTGTTTGCAACATATGTCTGAAGCGTATCAAGCATGGCCAAAACAGCAGCCACTTGGGCACCACATGCTTGACCAGACATATGTCGAGCCACCATGCAGTCCATTGGCAACAGGACTTAAAAGACCCACACCAAAGAACAAGGTGGACCTCTCCTTGCTCCTCATCAGCACTGAGAGGAACGAAGGTGTAGAATTAGGTGTCCCAAGCACTTGTGGGAAATCTGCTAGAGGTACACCTAAATACGATTGTAGCAGACAAATTTCCCTACCCCAGTTGCTAAACCGTCCCAAACGCCAATTTTTTTCTCGGAAGGCCATTCTGGCTCTCTACCAACATGTGGAAGGCAATGTCTTGGCCTCGTTGGACAGGGCGGTCAGCGGTAAGGTGCATATTGCCGCTGACTCATGGACCAGCATGACCAGCTTTCTTTCACAGCGCACTGTGTAACCCTGCTGGCAGCTGGGAAGGATGTAGGACAGGGTGCAGTATTGTTGGAGCTTGTTCTGCCACCACACCTCCAAAATGCTGGTAGTGATTCTGCCACACCTCTCTCCTCCACCCCCTCCTCCTCTTCTACCTCTATGGCCTCTTCCTCTGCAGATTTGTCCTCAGAACCAGCGGTGCTCTGTAGGCGTTCTAGGGGCTACGCAGGCACTCAGGCAAAAAGATGCCTTGCGGTGCTTGAGTTGTTCTGCTTAGGGGACAGGAGCCACACTGGGGCAGAGATTCTGCCAGCTCTGCAGGGGTAGGCTCAGAGCTAGTTGATGCCACGCCAGCTTCAGCCTGGAATGGTGGTTTACGACAATGGCACCAACTTCCTCTCTGCCCTCCGACAGGGACACTTCACCCATGTTCCCTGTTTGGCTCACATCCTTAATTTGGTGGTTCTGCAGTTCTTGTGCAGGTACCCGGGCTTACAGGATCTCCTGAGGCAAGCCAGGAAAGTCTGTGGGCATTTCCGCAGGTCATATAATGCCAGTGCTCGGCTGGCTGACCTCCAAAAGGAATGCAACCTGCCCAAGAACCGCCTCATCTGTGACATGCCCACCAGGTGGAACTCAACGTTGGCAATGCTGCAGCTGCTGCACATGCAGCAGAGGGCCATCAATGAGTACCTGTGCGAGTATGGCACCAGGAAAGGGTCGGAGGAGCTTGGCTTTTTTTCGTCATGCCAGTAGCTCATGATCAAGGATGCATGCACTCTCTTGTCACTATTTTAGGAGGCCACGAGGATGGAGAGTAGTGATAGTGCATGCATCAGTGATACTGTCCCTCTTGTCTACCTGTTGGAGCACACACTGCATGGAATAATGGACAGGGCACTTGAGGCAGAACAGAGGGAGGAAGAGGAGGACTTCCTTACCTCTCAAGGCCCCCTTTATCCAGACAGTATTCCTGCAGGCCCGCCTATCACACAGAAAGAGGAGGAGGAGGAGGATTGTGTCAGCAAGGAGGTGGAGCCTGGCACTCAGCATTAGCAGCAGTCTTCAAGGGATCGTTTTCAGGCCCCAGAAACCCATGGACTTGTACGTGGCTGGCATAAGGTGACTGCAGATCAGGTCATCCTTAGTGATCCAGAGGACTCCGGACCGAATGCCTCAGCAAACCTACGCTGCATGGCCTCCATGATCCTGCAAACCTTGCAAAAGGACCCTCGGATTTGTGGTTTCAAGGAGAGGGATTAGTACTGGCTGGCAACCCTTTTTGATCCACGTTACAAGGGTAAGGTGGCGGAACTTATCCAGCCATCACAGAGGGAGCAGAGGATGAAACATCTTCGGGAGGCCTTGCAGAAAGGTTTGTGCAATGCGTTACCAGAGCCTGGGAGTTTACAATTTCCTGGTCCTCCTGAATGTTTTGTTGCGGCTTCGGTCAGTCACAGAAGGAGCGGTGGAGAAGGTGGCTGTCTGACCGATGCTTTCAGACAATTTTTTAGTCCACAGCCCCAAGGTCTGATCGGTTCCAGCAACCATCGCCAGCATCTGTTGTACATGGTGCAGGAATACCTAGAGGCAAGATCAGACTTGGAGACCTTTCCAACCGAAAATCCACTGGGTTACTGGGTCTTGAGGATGGATCACTCGCCAGAGCTTGCACAGTATGCAATTGAGCTACTGGCCTGCCCTGCATCCAGTGTTCTTTCGGAATGCACATTCAGTGCCACTGGACGCTTTGTAACCGATCACAAAGTGCGCCTGTCCACCGACTTGGTTGACCGGCTCACCTTCATAAAAATGAATCAGTCTTGGATCACCAGTTACCAAGCACCTGATGTTGATGTAACCGAATAATTTTTTAATGAATGTGAGATCCCTTGAAGACTGCCTATGTTGATGCTGAGTAACTATCCTGTTATGCTGAGTTACTATCCTATTCCTCCTCAATGTTCATGTTGATAGCTTCTAAGAACATTTTTGGTTCTGGGCACCACCACCAGTGGCTAAGGCCCAATTTGTCTGCCCCTGTTTAACAGGGGCGTGTAATTACAATTTTTGATCAAATATTTAACAGCAGGGCTCGTCCCTGCGCTCAACAAGAGGATCTGTGAGGGGTTGCAGTGTTGTGGCACCACCACCACTACCTAAGACCCAATTTTTCTGCCTCTGTTTAACAGGGGCATGTAATTACAATTTTTGATCTACTATTTCACAGCAGGGCCCATTTCTGTGCCCACCAAGAGTAACTGTGAGGGCTTACAGTGTTGTGGCCTCGAATCGAACATTCGGCGAGCCCAGAACTATTTGGGCCGCTCGCATCACAGCACTCAAATTCGTGTGATGCGAGTGGCCCGCAATGCATTGCGCCAGTCGCAGTGCAATGCTGGCTGATGATTGGCCAAGCATGCACTGTGACCCCGCATGCTTGGCCAATCACAGCGCCGGCAGCGAGGAGAGCCATAATTGGCTACAGGCAGGATGCCTGTAGCCAATTATAGCTCAGGGGCTTTAGTACACGCCCCACCGTATAAGAGGCCGCCGCGGCGGCGGCCTCGCATATTGTGTTTCAGTGACTGTCAGCGTGACAATATGTGCTTTATTTCTGGGGATTTGTGTGTGCGTGCTGTTAGTACAGCATTGCAGTATCACATCTGGGGGATGTCTATAGGTTGCCTGTGAAAGGGGGCAGGTTTCCTGTGCTTAGAACTGTCGCTGCAAAAAGTGTCATTTTTGCAGGAAAAAAGCTATTTAAAAGCACTCGAGGCTAATGAATTGATGGCTCCCGTAACACAGAGAACTGTCATTCATTGATAAAAAAAAAAAAAAAAAAATGGCGTAGGGTCCCCCTCAAAATCCATACCAGACCCTTGAGGTCTGGGATGGATTTTAAGGGGAACCCCAGCCAAAAAAAAAAATGGCGTGGGGTCCCCCTCAAAATCCATACCAGACCCTTATCCGAGCACGCAACCTGGCAGGCCGCAGGAAAAGAGGGGGGGACGAGAGCACCCCCCCCTCCCGCCTGAACCGTACCAGGCCACATGCCCTCAACATTGGGAGGATGCTTTGGGGGTCTAAGACCCCCAAAGCACCTTGTCCGCATGTTGATAAGGACAAGGGCCTCATCCCCACAACCGTGCCAGGTGGTTGTGGGGGTCTGCGGGCGGGGGGCTTATCGGAATCTGGAAGCCCCCTTTAACAAGGGGACCCCCAGATCCCGCCCCCCCCGTGTGAAATGGTAAGGGGGTACAAAAGTACCCCTACCATTTCACCAAAAAAGTGTCAAAAATTTTAAAAATGACAGGAGACGGTCTTTGACAATTCCTTTATTAAAATCTTCTTTCTTCTTTCCTTATCCTTCGGTTTCTTCATCTTCTCCTTCCGTCATCTTCTTCCATCTTCTTCCATCTTCTTCCATCTTCTTCTTCCTCCGATCCGCTTCTTCTTGCGCTGGTCTTCTCGTCCTTCTCGTCCGGCATCTTCTTCCATGGCGTCGGCGTCTGTGTCTCTTCTTGGGCCACTCCTCGCAATGGGAGGCTCCCGCTATGTGAGGCTTCGCTGCCTCTGACAGGTCTTTTATAATGGAGGGCACCTGGTAACCCCGCCCCCTCTGACGCACGGGGACGTCATCGGGAATTCCCTATGGCTTTCCCCATGATGTCAGAGGGGGGGCGGGGTCACCAGGTGCCCTCCGTTATAAAAGACCTGTCAGACGGAGCGAAGCCTCACACAGCGGGAGCCTCCCATTGCGAGGAGCGGCCCGACAGAAGAACAGATGCCGACGCCATGGAAGAAGATGCCGGACGAGAAGGACGAGAAGACCAGCGCAAGAAGAAGAAGATGGAAGAAGTTGGAAGAAGATGACGGAAGGAGAAGATGAAGTAACCGAAGGATGAAGAAAGAAGAAAGAAGATTTTAATAAAGGAATTTTCAAAGACCGTCTCCTGTCATTTTTACAATTTTTGACACTTTTTTGGTGAAACGGTAGGGGTAAGTACCCCCTTACCATTTCACACAGGGGGGGCCAGGATCTGGGGGTCCCCTTGTTAAAGGGGGCTTCCAGATTCCGATAAGCCCCCCGCCCGCAGACCCCCACAACCACCGGGCACGGTTGTGGGGATGAGGCCCTTGTCCTCATCAACATCTTAGACCTCCAAAGCATCCTCCCAATGTTGAGGGCATGTGGCCTGGTACAGTTCAGGCGGGAGGGGGGCCGCCCCTGTCCTCCCCTCTTTTCCTGCGGCCTGCCAGGTTGCGTGCTCGGATAAGGGTCTGGTATGGATTTTGAGGGGGACCCTACGCCATTTTTTTTTTTAATTTTTTTTGGCTGGGGTCCCCCTTAATATCCATCCCAGACCTGAAGGGCATGGTTATTGAATTTGGGGGGACCCCCACACTTTTTTTTTTAATTTTTTTAATTTTTTATCAATGACTGTTCTCTGTATTACGGGAGCCGTCAATTAACATTAGCCGCGAGTGATTTTAAATAGCTTTCTTTCCTGCAAAAATGACACTTTTTGCAGAGACAGTTCTAAGCACGGGAAACATGCACCTCTTTACTTCCATACTATAGACACCCCCCAGGTACGAAATTTAAAGGAATATTACACTTTTATTGTTTCAATTTAAGCATTATTAAAATCACTGCTCCTGAAAAAATGGCCGTTTTTATAAAAATATTTTGCATTGATACATGTCCCCTGGGGCAGGACCCGGGTCCCCAAACACTTTTTATGACAATAACATGCATATTAGCCTTTAAAATTAGCACTTTTGATTTCGAACGTTCGCATCCATTATAACTAATAGGGTTCTAAAGCTCGCACGGACTTTAGGTCCGTTCGCGGGTTCTGGTGCGAGCCGAACGGGGGGGTGTTCGGCTCATCCCTATTCATCAATCCTTGTTTACCTTGAAAACCCCAAATTTTCTAAATCCAATTGTCATTGGGACAGAAAGTGAGGTGAAATCTTCTGAACAGGGGCACAGACAGCAAAACAAATGTTACAGGGGTGATAACTATGTTTTCCAAAAAGCTTTAAAATAGATTTTTTTGGTTGGAGCTACACTTACAAAATGTACCTGTTCCAAATTTCAAACAGATTCTACATAAGAACAAACCTACAGTCCCTGTCTTGTTTTCACCGCCTGTATACTGCTGTTCAGAGTATATAGGGCCTGGGGGCCCAACGCCTTTTCTTTTTTTAATTTGGGTGCAGGGTTCCCCTTAATATCCATACACGACCCAAAGGGCCTGGTAATGGGCTGGGGGGTACCCATGCCATTTGTCTCACTGATTTTCATCCATCAACATTACATTAAAGCCTTAAACAGTTTTAAATGACTTTTATTCCTTTAGAAATGTCATTTTGTGCAGGGACTGTTCTAAGCACAGGAAACCCATGCCACTTTACAGGCATACTATTGACACCCCTAGGTACGATATTTAAAGGAATATTTCACTTTTATTTTTTCACTTTAAGCATCAGCAGATACTTTAAGGATCACCAGATAAAAATAGAAAAAAGAAAGTCTAAAAAATAACTAGAATTTGTTATAAACCTCTTGTGGGATTTTGTCGGCAACCAAAAATGTAAACATAAAAATTTGTGTAAAAAAAAAATAATTCCCAACAGTTGACCTCTCAGATGGCTCTTTTTGGTCTGGACCTCCACCACTGGCCTACTGCCAGCTTGCCACTTATACACCATATTTTAATTGCAGCACGCCTAGTTCTTGCTCGCGCCTGGAAAAACCCACTTCCTCCAACCATTGGAGCTCTTATCAACACAGTCAATGACCACTGTCATATGGAATATCTCTTTTCCAAAACGAATCTGACAGAACAGATTTAGCAAGCATTGGTCACCTTGGTCTGCGCATCCAAGCAGTTTAAAACTAGCTTGAACAACTTAGGACTTCAACCCAGACCGAACAGAGCCAGAAGTGTAAGTCCATTAATTGTTTCTTCTCCCTTTCTCCGCTATGCTTTTCACTATCGATCCATAAGATATGCCTGGACGCATAACACTAGCCATGTACCACATATTGAGGCCGAATATAGACATCCCCCTATTTCTTCTATTTTCACTATTTACGTAGCCCTACCCCCTCCCCAGTATGAGAAAATGAAACCTTTAATCCCTCGGAAGCCTATCTGACCAATGTTAACCATTCATACTGCCTGTTGTGCTACCGTTCCACCAGGAGTTCGATGGGGAGGGGAAAGAAATGGTGTCACGACCCCCCAAGACACAGTTTGCTCCCTCTGGGGTGTCTGGGGAGGTTGAGATACTACCGAAGGCCCCGGGCTCTTTAGCTGACCTACAGCTATACGCAATGGTTTTTGCATTTTCCTGCACTTAGTTTTCACAATATGATTGTTGACCACCGGAGCTGTCTAATAAATTACTTTAAAAACCTGTGTAGTGTGTTTTTTTATTGACACTTTTCCCCAGGTGAATGGGTAGGGGTGCGATGTACCCCATACTCATTCACATAGGGTGGGGGGCCGGGATCTGGGGGCCCCCTTATTAAAGGGGGATCCCGGATTCTGATAACCCCCGGCTCGCAGACCCCGACAACCAACAGCCAGGGTTGTCGGGAAGAGGCCCTTGTCCTCATCAACATGGGGACCCCCGTTCCCCAAAGAACCCACTCCCCCATGTTGAGGGCATGCGGCCTGGTACGGCTCAGGGGGGGGGGCTCTCGCTCGTCCCCAACCCCTTTCCCGACCGGCCGGGCTGCGTGCTCGGATAAGGGTCTGGTATGGATTTTGGAGGGACCCACACGCCGTTTTTTCAGTTTAGGGGGGTTCACCTTAAAATACTACCGAAGGCCCCGGGCTCTTTAGCTGACCTACAGCTATACGCAATGGTTTTTGCATTTTCCTGCACTTAGTTTTCACAATATGATTGTTGACCACCGAAGCTGTCTAATAAATTACTTTAAAAACCTGTGTAGTGTGTTTTTTTATTGACACTTTTCCCCAGGTGAATGGGTAGGGGTGCGATGTACCCAATACTCATTCACATAGGGTGGGGGGCCGGGATCTGGGGGCCCCCTTATTAAAGGGGGATCCCGGATTCTGATAAGCCCCGGCTCGCAGACCCCGACAACCAACAGCCAGGGTTGTCGGGAAGAGGCCCTTGTCCTCATCAACATGGGGACCCCCGTTCCCCAAAGAACCCACTCCCCCATGTTGAGGGCATGCGGCCTGGTACGGCTCAGGGGGGGGGGCTCTCGCTCGTCCCCAACCCCTTTCCCGACCGGCCGGGCTGCGTGCTCGGATAAGGGTCTGGTATGGATTTTGGAGGGACCCACACGCCGTTTTTTCAGTTTAGGGGTTCCCCTTAAAATACTACCGAAGGCCCCGGGCTCTTTAGCTGACCTACAGCTATACGCAATGGTTTTTGCATTTTCCTGCACTTAGTTTTCACAATATGATTGTTGACCACCGGAGCTGTCTAATAAATTACTTTAAAAACCTGTGTAGTGTGTTTTTTTATTGACACTTTTCCCCAGGTGAATGGGTAGGGGTGCGATGTACCCAATACTCATTCACATAGGGTGGGGGGCCGGGATCTGGGGGCCCCCTTATTAAAGGGGGATCCCGGATTCTGATAAGCCCCGGCTCGCAGACCCCGACAACCAACAGCCAGGGTTGTCGGGAAGAGGCCCTTGTCCTCATCAACATGGGGACCCCCGTTCCCCAAAGAACCCACTCCCCCATGTTGAGGGCATGCGGCCTGGTACGGCTCAGGGGGGGGGGCTCTCGCTCGTCCCCAACCCCTTTCCCGACCGGCCGGGCTGCGTGCTCGGATAAGGGTCTGGTATGGATTTTGGAGGGACCCACACGCCGTTTTTTCAGTTTAGGGGGGTTCCCCTTAAAATACTACCGAAGGCCCCGGGCTCTTTAGCTGACCTACAGCTATACGCAATGGTTTTTGCATTTTCCTGCACTTAGTTTTCACAATATGATTGTTGACCACCGGAGCTGTCTAATAAATTACTTTAAAAACCTGTGTAGTGTGTTTTTTTATTGACACTTTTCCCCAGGTGAATGGGTAGGGGTGCGATGTACCCAATACTCATTCACATAGGGTGGGGGGCCGGGATCTGGGGGCCCCCTTATTAAAGGGGGATCCCGGATTCTGATAACCCCCGGCTCGCAGACCCCGACAACCAACAGCCAGGGTTGTCGGGAAGAGGCCCTTGTCCTCATCAACATGGGGACCCCCGTTCCCCAAAGAACCCACTCCCCCATGTTGAGGGCATGCGGCCTGGTACGGCTCAGGGGGGGGGGGGCTCTCGCTCGTCCCCAACCCCTTTCCCGACCGGCCGGGCTGCGTGCTCGGATAAGGGTCTGGTATGGATTTTGGAGGGACCCACACGCCGTTTTTTCCGTTTAGGGGGGTTCCCCTTAAAATACTACCGAAGGCCCCGGGCTCTTTAGCTGACCTACAGCTATACGCAATGGTTTTTGCATTTTCCTGCACTTAGTTTTCACAATATGATTGTTGACCACCGGAGCTGTCTAATAAATTACTTTAAAAACCTGTGTAGTGTGTTTTTTTATTGACACTTTTCCCCAGGTGAATGGGTAGGGGTGCGATGTACCCAATACTCATTCACATAGGGTGGGGGGCCGGGATCTGGGGGCCCCCTTATTAAAGGGGGATCCCGGATTCTGATAAGCCCCGGCTCGCAGACCCCGACAACCAACAGCCAGGGTTGTTGGGAAGAGGCCCTTGTCCTCATCAACATGGGGACCCCCGTTCCCCAAAGAACCCACTCCCCCATGTTGAGGGCATGCGGCCTGGTACGGCTCAGGGGGGGGGGGGGCTCTCGCTCGTCCCCAACCCCTTTCCCGACCGGCCGGGCTGCGTGCTCGGATAAGGGTCTGGTATGGATTTTGGAGGGACCCACACGCCGTTTTTTCCGTTTAGGGGGGTTCCCCTTAAAATACTACCGAAGGCCCCGGGCTCTTTAGCTGACCTACAGCTATACGCAATGGTTTTTGCATTTTCCTGCACTTAGTTTTCACAATATGATTGTTGACCACCGGAGCTGTCTAATAAATTACTTTAAAAACCTGTGTAGTGTGTTTTTTTATTGACACTTTTCCCCAGGTGAATGGGTAGGGGTGCGATGTACCCAATACTCATTCACATAGGGTGGGGGGCCGGGATCTGGGGGCCCCCTTATTAAAGGGGGATCCCGGATTCTGATAACCCCCGGCTCGCAGACCCCGACAACCAACAGCCAGGGTTGTCGGGAAGAGGCCCTTGTCCTCATCAACATGGGGACCCCCGTTCCCCAAAGAACCCACTCCCCCATGTTGAGGGCATGCGGCCTGGTACGGCTCAGGGGGGGGGCTCTCGCTCGTCCCCAACCCCTTTCCCGACCGGCCGGGCTGCGTGCTCGGATAAGGGTCTGGTATGGATTTTGGAGGGACCCACACGCCGTTTTTTCAGTTTAGGGGGGTTCCCCTTAAAATACTACCGAAGGCCCCGGGCTCTTTAGCTGACCTACAGCTATACGCAATGGTTTTTGCATTTTCCTGCACTTAGTTTTCACAATATGATTGTTGACCACCGGAGCTGTCTAATAAATTACTTTAAAAACCTGTGTAGTGTGTTTTTTTATTGACACTTTTCCCCAGGTGAATGGGTAGGGGTGCGATGTACCCAATACTCATTCACATAGGGTGGGGGGCCGGGATCTGGGGGCCCCCTTATTAAAGGGGGATCCCGGATTCTGATAAGCCCCGGCTCGCAGACCCCGACAACCAACAGCCAGGGTTGTCGGGAAGAGGCCCTTGTCCTCATCAACATGGGGACCCCCGTTCCCCAAAGAACCCACTCCCCCATGTTGAGGGCATGCGGCCTGGTACGGCTCAGGGGGGGGGGGCTCTCGCTTGTCCCCAACCCCTTTCCCGACCGGCCGGGCTGCGTGCTCGGATAAGGGTCTGGTATGGATTTTGGAGGGACCCACGCGCCGTTTTTTCAGTTTAGGGGGGTTCCCCTTAAAATCCCTACCAGACCTAAGGGTCTGGTATGCCCCTGAAGGCATGCAGGTCTTATTAGAGAGGCGACATTGTCGCTTATTTCTCACACTCGCTGCTATAGGAAAATGTGACATTGTCCTATTGCAGCCAGCGCGAGAACCAGCGCGACGGGATCGCGCTGATTCGAGGACCCTGACGCTGAGAACCAGCGCGACGGGATCGCACTGGAAACCCAATATTGGTGGCACCTACTGTATATATACCTCCTAATTAGGGATGAGCCGAACACCCCCCAGTTCGGTTCACATCAGAACATGCAAACAGGCAATAAATTTGTTCGAACATCCGAACACCGTTAAAGTCTATGGGACTCAAATATGAAAAATCTAAAGTGCTAATTTTAAAGGCTTATATGCAAGTTATTGTCATAAAAAGTGTTTGGGGACCTGGGTCCTGCCCCAGGGGACATGTATCAATGGCATTTTTTTTTCTTAAAACAGACGTTTTTTCAGGAGCAGTGATTTTAATAATGCTTAAAGTGAAACAATAAAAGTGAAATATTCCTTTAAATTTTGTACCTAGGGGGTGTGGGATGCCTGTAAAGTAGTGCATGTTTCCCGTGCTTAGAACTGTCCCTGCACAAAGTGTAATTTCTGAAGAAAAAAAAGTCATTTAAAAGCCCTCGCGGCTATAATGATTTGTCGGCTGAAACAGTCATTGAAAGTCATTGATTAAAAAAAAAATGCGTGGGGGTCCCCCCAAATTCAATTACCAGGCCCTTCAGGTCTGGTATGGATATTAAGGGAAACCCTGCGTCAAATTAAAAAAAAAAATGACGTGGGTTTCCCCCCAAATATTCATACCAGACCCTTAATTTTCCTTCAGAAATTACACTTTGTGCAGGGACAGTTCTAAGCACGGGAAACATGCGCTACTTTACAGGCATACTATACACAACCCCTAGGTATAAAATTTAAAGGAATATTTAACTTTTATTGTTTCACTTTAAGCATTATTAAAATCAAGGCTCCCGAAAAAACGTCTGTTTAAAAAAAAAAAATTGCATTGATACATGTCCCCTGGAGCAGGACCCAGGTCCCCAAACACTTTTTATGACAATAACTTGCATATAGGTCTTTAAAATTAGCACTTTAGATTTCTCACATAGACTTTTACAGGGTGTTCCGCGGCTTTTCAAATTTGCCGCAAACACCCCAAATTGTTCGCTGTTCGGCGAACGGGCGAACAGGCAATGTTCGAGTCTAACATGAGTTCCACTTGAACTCGAAGCTCATCCCTACTCCTAATGAGTGGGCTGTTACCACTTGGTCCATACAAACACATGGACTGTGTGGCTTCCAGCATCCTCACTGCCTCATCACAAATGCGCACGGGCATGATGACATACTTCTGTCTCCGGCCCAATGCGCTTCCGGTGTGGAGTGGTTGACTAGAAACCAGAAGGTGACACCAGGGGAGAACAACCACCGACACAGCACTTCCAGCCAAACCCCTAAAGGAGGCAAGGGCCACCGGATCCACCTCTTGAAAAAAGAGAAGGGAGAAGGGAATCAGAGCAGACCAATAAAGGTCCAGAACACTCAATCTGGGCCTTCCTGTGTCGGGTGCAAGTGGACCAGCAACTCCCATCTGCATATGCCCCATCTACCAACAGAGGTTTTAAGTACCAGGGGACCACAAACAAACCTGCTAACAAAAATAATAATACAAGATTAAATACATACATTTAATACAAATAGGAACCTTCTCAGCCTAAACCACTATAAGACAAAAAAAAAGAAGAGAAAAGACCCACTTATACTGGAATATAGATCTACTTTTTGTTGCCAAGCACAATAGTTCACCTCTGCATACTATTATTGCTCTTGGAAACTGCATATTTTAAATATGTAGCCTAAAAAAGAAAACAAATGCAGCCATCTCATCTAAGAATCGGTAGGCTACAATATAAAACTGCTTGCTTTTGGGCTTAATACTGCCTTAACCTGTAAAAGCTTTTGAAGTATTGCTTGAGATTTTTAAATACCATTGTTTGTTGCTATTTCACAAGCATGTAAAATTTTAAATCTTTACATGTTTGGTATCTATTTACTCAGCTGAACATCATATTTTATATTTTACCAAAATTGGGTATAATATTATGTTTGTGTGTACTAAAATGCATTTAAGTGTAATTTTTTCCTGATATTTTGAATTTGATAAATACTGTAACTGAGCAAATATCGTGCAACATAAAACGTTGCAACAACTGCCTTTTTATTATCCAAGGCCTCTGATTTCAATTTTTTTAAATGTTTTGGGGTTCTAAGTAATTTTCTAGGAAAATAAATATTATTTTAACATGTATGTGAGAAATGTCCAAATTGGCCTGGATGGAAAGCCGTTAAAGGAATCTCTGAGCCATGTAATTTGAAGAAGTGGCGTTTTTTCAATCTCAGCCTTAAAGCTGCATAGAATGTAGGACCCTTGCTTCTCTTGAACAGTGTTTATTATATTTCTTTACTTCTTCTTTGGTACTTGTCCCTCCTGCCAGTGCCCTTTGTTTGTTCCTTAATATACAGTGGGTTAAAATAAGTATTGAACACATCACCATTTTTCTAGGTAAATCTATTTCTAAAGGTGCTATTGACATGACATTTTCACCACATGTCAGTAACAATCCATGCAATCCATAAATACAAAGAAACCAAAACAAATAAATTCATAAATTGAGTTATGTGTAATAAAAGGGAGTGACACAGGGAAAAAGTATTGAACACATGAAGAAATGATGGTGCAAAGTGTAGTGAAAAGAATTATCAGAAAAGTTGTCCAAGAGCCAAGGGCCACTTGTGCAGAGCTTCGGAAAGACCTGGAATTATCAGGTACAAGTGTAAAAAACAATAAGTAATAAACTCAACCACCATGGCCTGTATACACGCTCACCACACAAGACTCCATTGCTGAAGAAAAAGCATGCTGAAGCTTGTTTAAAGTTTGCATGTTAAATACTGGGAGAATAGGGGGCGTGGCCGACCGGAGAGGAAGATGGACGCTTAGTCCTGTAGCTCGTCAGGCAGGGGAAAGCAACAACACACACAGGCCTCACCCGCAACACCATCCGCGGCCATCCCCGCTCCAGACACTCCGCTGGACACCATGAACCCGTCCAGGAAGCGGTTCACCGACCGGACGCCTTTGAAACTCACAGAATATGCCTACAAACCGGCAGAACGGGCCTCGGGCCTTCAAGATGGCGCCGTCCGCGCCATACACGGACCTCCCGGATGAAGAACCGGACCCCCAGCTAAACACAGGTACCTCCACAGGACCCCCCAATCCCCAGGAGGATGATCCCCTCCTTGGGAGCCCTGCCAAGGCCAAAATGCGGCTAGATACACCCCCGCAGCGGCCGCTGCACTCCAAAATTGAGGCCCAGGCTTCACATCCCCTCCTATCTCACCAGGCCCTACAGCCATCCATGGCATCCTTCCCCACCTCAGGCCAACCAGTCATGGACACTACATTAAAGGACATGCTGCTGTCCCTCCAGACCTCCCTAATGACAAACCTTTCCTCAATGTTTGCTAATCTCACCTCTGACATCCGTACACTAGATGACAGAATTACCAACACTGAAAAAGGCCTGTCAGACTGCACTTATACTGTGAATGATATTATTGACACATATGATGACATAAAAGAGGAACAAATCTGGATGCGCTCCAAGCTGGCCGATTTAGAGGACCGATCCAGAAGGAACAATATTAAACTGAGGGGGGTCCCTGAAAATATACCCCCTGCAGATCTGTCACGCTATGCAAAAGATCTGATGCATATAATCGTCCCTGAAGCGTCTCCAAGAGACGTCATCATTGACAGGATCCACAGAATGGCCAAACCACCCCACCTAGCTGCCTCAGTCCCCAGAGATGTCCTCATGAGGGTACACTTTTACCACATCAAAGAAAAAATGCTGATGGGATTGAAGGCCAAAACCCGCTCCCAGCTCCGTACACTGGAATACAACTGTTCCCTGACCTCTCCAAATACACCCTCCAACTGAGACGGCAAATGAACCCGATAACAAAAGGCCTTCAAAACCACAAAATTCCATATAAGTGGAGGTACCCTGCGACCCTTCTCATCACCATAAATGGCCAAACCCACACTGTCGCTGACCTCGAGAAAGGCCTGCGCCTACTCCACTCATGGGGTATCCTGCTGGAACCCCCCAACCCTCCACTCCACAAGGGAGGTCCACCCGCACCCCGCAGGAGCCCGGTCCAACAACGCACCTGACAGCCACAAAACTTGACAACCAACATGGCCGTAATTTGCTACTGAGTCCCCCACAGCCTGACACTCCGTCACCCCGGCATATACTCTCCGGTGCAATTGACTTTCTGTGCCCTCCCCTGAGAGGCTATTGTGGTGCTTGCACCCCCTCTGTGACCAATTGATCTGACTTTCTTTTTTTTATTTAGCTCCTTTTTTTTTTTGTTTTGTTTTTTACCACTTCTCACCTTACCCGCATACCTAACTTGGCTTTGTAGTGTTACTCTATCCGCAGCTCTCCACTCTGCTCTACCAGCAGTCCTCTGAACCACCGAACGTCAACCTATCGCTACAAGCAGTACCCAGACCCATCTAGGACTACTAACTGTAAGTGTTAATCTGCTCTCCCACAAACACCCCACATACAAGATGCCACTCACTGTTCTCTCGCTTAATGTTAACGGGTTGAATCACCCAGCCAAACGTCACTCACTGTGGAAAACTGTCAAGGCTCTCCACAGTGACATCATTTGCCTCCAGGAAACCCACCTCCTACCTGAAGACACCCACCTCTGCAAAAGCCACCAGTTCCCACACACCTTCTTTGCTTCCCACTCCACTAAGTCCAAGGGTGTAATGGTAGCAATCAAAGACTCAGTGGACTTCCAAATGTTACACTCCATATCAGACCCTGACGGTCGCTTTATAATCCTCGTCTGCAACCTGAACCGAGTAACGTACACCATCATCAACGTCTATGCCCCCAATTCCCACCAGCTGAACTTTCTACGTAAAGTGCTCCGCACTGCGAACCCCATACAGAAGGGCCATTTGATCGTCTGCGGAGACTTCAATCTAGTCCCGGATGTCGACCTAGACTCCACTTCCTCTGCCAAAAGGCAAAGTTCACCTCTGAAAGACTTTATTTCCTCTCAAGCCTTGTATGATATCTGGAGGTGCCAACACGGTTCCGAACGAGACTATACCTTTTTTTCCTCCAGACATCGTTCCTACTCGAGGATTGATTTATTCTTGTCGGATAAATGGCTCCTGCAAAAAATTTCCAGCACTGAGATCCACACCACGACATGGTCAGACCACGCCCCACTTACAATCACCATTGATGATTCCAATCTCCAACGTAATACCTATCTCTGGCGGGTGAACAACTATATAATCCAACATAGCAACTACATACCAGAGATATCTAACCATATCACTGATTTTTTTCCCTGAACAAGGGCACAGTGTCTGATCCTGACGTGGTGTGGAGTGCTCACAAAGCCTTCATGAGAGGGATGCTGATCAAAATTAGTTCTCTCCACAAAAGGAAGAGGACGCAGCGTTTAGACAAACTGACGACCCAAATAGCCACCATAGAATCAAACCACAAACGTAATCCCAAAGACTCACTAGCTGACCAACTACTGACTCTAAGACAGGAACTCAGAACTCTACTACTCCATTCATATGAATTCCTACATAAAAAACTGAAAGCGACCACATACTCTACCTCCAACAAAGCGGGGAAACACCTTGCACACCGACTCAAAGGCAGACGAGCAAAGACCAAAATCTCCCATCTCCTCCACCCACATACAAAAATGCCCCTGCACAACCCACAAGACATAGCTGACGCATTTAGCACTTATTACGGTGACCTCTACAATCTAAACCGAGACCCACACACTCCTCAACCCTCCCAACACGAGATTGACAATTTTTTAAAACCCCTACACCTGCCCACTTTGACTGCAGAACAACTAGAGGCCCTTAACGCCCCGTTCACTGAACAAGAAATTCAGATGACCAGATGATACCACCCTGACATTACACCAAGTCATTGACTTGGTTTCCCTACATCACAGTTACGAGACAGTGACGTCTTCCAACAACACTCTATCCACCAAAACAGCCCTCCACTGGAAACCCTGGACTAACTGGACATCAGCTGCTACAAGTACTTAAAAACTCCAGCACATAGACTGATGATTCTTTCTTGACCGAGCAACACTATCGGACCCTCCCTACCCCTACTTTCACCCAGACCGCCAAGTTACTCACACCCAACTATGACTGAATTTTTGTATCCATACTCGAACCTGTCCACTCCTGTGGCACTAAAGAGCCCATATGGGGTGCCACCCGAGTGGTCAGGTTGTACTACCGGTAACTATTTCTCACTGGTTGTCCTTTCTATAGGATTAATGTTACTTCTGTATACTGGTTACCATAAGTTAATGAACACATGTTTGATTGTTCAACCCAGTTTTCTTCTTTTTTTTTCCATAACACCATCTACGTCGTTGCGCGACGTACAACGTTTAATTGTACACTGTATTAACCTGCAAATTCAATAAAATATTTTGAACAAAAAAAAAAATACTGGGAGAATATAGTCTGGTCAGACCAAAATTTAACTCTTTGGATGCCATAATACACACCATCAAATGGCACTGCACATTAGACATGTGCAATCAGTTTCGTCACAAATCGAAATTCGGCCGAATTTTGCATCTTTCAGACATTCAGATGCATCCGAATGTCCGAATAAAAAAAATAACGAATTTCAACCAATACGAAAGAAATTATAGTGGATATAACGAACGAATTTGACATGATTCTTAAATCTTACAGTCCAATCAGCTGATTCATTTTGTGCTGGAGGTTGGATTACTGCCAAAGTGCATTCTTGAGAACTGAGTGAGAAGGGTGTTGTATTGTATTTGAGCAGAGGAGAAGAGATATTGTCATTGTGTGTGTTAATAGATTCAATAAAAAAATTACTTTTCAAACTACGAATCATTATCACAAATATATATACATACATACATACTGAATTTCAACTAATACAAAATAAATTATAGCGGATATTACGAATTTGACGTGATTTGAGATTCAGTATAATGAATATCGACACTCTACAGAAATAACTAAATTATCCAAAAATGAATTTACGTAACATAATGAATATGACAGAACAAAATTATGTATTATACGAATGACAACAAAACTAAACTAAACAAAATTTTCTGTTGTGCACAAGTCTACTGCACATCACCCCAAAAACACCATACCAGCACTGAAGTTTGGAGGTGGGAACATCATGATGTGGGTCTGTTTTTCAACATACAGTACTGGCAAACGTCATGTCATTGAAGGAAGGATGAATGGAAAAATGTACCAAGACATTCATGATAAAGTCTGCTGCCATCTACCAGGATGACGAAAATGAAATTAGGGTGGACATTTCAGCAAGACAATGATCCTAAACACAAAGCTAAGGAAACTCTCAATTGGTTTCAAAGAAAATAAAGCTGCAAGAATGGTCCAGTCAATCACCTGACTTGAATCCAATAGAACATATATGGAAAGAACTAAAGATCGGAGTTCATAGAAGAGGCCAACAGAACCTTCAAGATTTGAAGACAGTTTGTGTGAAAAAATGGGCCAAAATCACACCTCAGCAATGCATGTGACCAGTTTCTCCATACAGGAGGCCTCTTGAAGCTGTCATTACCAACAAAGGATTGTGTATGAGGTATTAAATAGATTTAATTTAGTGTGTTCAATACTTTTTCCCTGTGTCATTCAATTTTTTTTTTACACATAACTTAATTTCTGAACTTATTTGTTTTGTTTTTTGTATGTATGGATTGTATGGGTTGTAACTGACATGTGGTGAAAATGTCATGTCAATAGCACCTTTAGAAATATATTTACCTAGAAAAATAGTGATGTGTTCAATACCTATTTTACCCGCTGTATGTCCCAGCATAATGCACCTTATGAGTACAACAGACATGCAGACAAGGGATCCCAGTATATTACAATGTTCTGTGAATTTTGGCAAAATAGATTGTAATGAACACCCCAAAGCTTGCCTGATGTACTCCCATTTTGTTTACCTTTGCTTGTCCCTAACAGCTTTTGGGACAGAAAAGCATGGATATTCATTCTCAGCATTATGGGAGCAAGCTCAGCAATGTTCGCATAGGAAAAGAGACCAAAATCATGTGCATGCACAACTTTTAAAAGAGAAATTTGGCTTTGTGGTGCTGAAAATGAGCATTCAATCTCTGCTGTGTTTTTTTTTTTCCTGTACACATAGCCACTAGCCAGTATACATATACTCCTTCATTTAAAGTACATCCAAAGCCAGGCACAAAATTGTAATATATTGCAGTATACCAATTCTAAGATGTTGTGGTTGCAAGAGTTTTCTTTTTTCAGCCAAGGTACAATAATAGTTGAGGTTGTCAGAACTCTAGTTCTCCTTCCTGTGCAATGAACTGATATCTTAAACAATGATATCATCTTCCCCAGCTATCTTCTGTGAACTATAAAAGATCACATTCCTATGTAAAGGAAATGAGGAAAAGATGAGTTGCTTGTAGTCCAAATCAGGGTCCAAGCTAAGGGTGACAACGCTGTTCCTCCATGGATAGGGTGAGTGAACACTGTCATCGTAGAACAGAAAGTGTATTATAGTCAAAATTCCCAAGTAAAAAAAAGGATAAAAAGCTTATATTTGTTGTTAGGTTTAAAAGTGCTTTAATTTCTACCTAGCTACCTGGATACCGAAATTTACAGTCACTTCTAGACTACATGCTGGGGCCAAGAGAGAGAGAGCTAAGACCAGAGACACATTAGAGATCTGTGCATCCTTCTAAATTGGAATTGAGAAGCTAAAATAAGGTATATGTTGTTGAGCAATTGTCTGTTCATGGAACAAAAAAACACATCCAGAGTGCATTGCAGCATGTGCTAAAGTGTCATCAAGTTTATCTAGCTACATGTGCAGTATAGCCAATGTTGAACTTTACTAGCATTTTTGAAAAATACTGTACAGACAAGGTTTTCAAAATGGGTTTATGGTATTTGTGTGCATAGTTAAGGCAATTTTTTTTGCTATTTTTTGGATGTCTGTTCTGTTTGTGATAACCAACTCATCTGTATTAACTGATGTCACACATTTTTATCTGAATATGATTTAAAATGAATGTCTTCTTTTATTGTCCCTGTAACTAGAGCAAAAGAACATTTGTAAATATATTTTTAACATACATGATTTGGAGATTTAGCAAGCATTGGTCACCTTGGTCTGCGCACCCAAGCAGTTTAAAACTAGCTTGAACAACTTAGGACTTCAACCCAGACCGAACAGAGCCAGAAGTGTAAGTCCATTAATTGTTTCTTCTCCCTTTCTCCGCTATGCTTTTCACTATCGATCCATAAGATATGCCTGGACGCATAACACTAGCCATGTACCACATATTGAGGCCGAATATAGACATCCCCCTAATTCTTCTCTTTTCACTATTTACGTAGCCCTACCCCCTCCCCAGTATGAGAAAATTAAACCTTTAATCCCTCGGAAGCCTATCTGACCAATGTTAACCATTCATACTGCCTGTTGTGCTACCGTTCCACCAGGAGTTCGATGGGGAGGGGAAAGAAATGGTGTCACGACCCCCCAAGACACAATTTTCTCCCTCTGGGGTGTCTGGGGAGGTTGAGATACTACCGAAGGCCCCGGGCTCTTTAGCTGACCTACAGCTATACGCAATGGTTTTTGTATTTTCTGAACCACCGAACGTCAACCTATCGCTACAAGCAGTACCCAGACCCATCTAGGACTACTAACTGTAAGTGTTAATCTGCTCTCCCACAAACACCCCACATACAAGATGCCACTCACTGTTCTCTCGCTTAATGTTAACGGGTTGAATCACCCAGCCAAATCACACAGTGACATCATTTGCCTCCAGGAAACCCACCTCCTACCTGAAGACACCCACCTCTGCAAAAGCCACCAGTTCCCACACACCTTCTTTGCTTCCCACTCCACTAAGTCCAAGGGTGTAATGGTAGCAATCAAAGACTCAGTGGACTTCCAAATGTTACACACCATATCAGACCCTGACGGTCGCTTTATAATCCTCGTCTGCAACCTGAACCGAGTAACGTACACCATCATCAACGTCTATGCCCCCAATTCCCACCAGCTGAACTTTCTACGTAAAGTGCTCCGCACTGCGAACCCCATACAGAAGGGCCATTTGATCGTCTGCGGAGACTTCAATCTAGTCCCGGATGTCGACCTAGACTCCACTTCCTCTGCCAAAAGGCAAAGTTCACCTCTGAAAGACTTTATTTCCTCTCAAGCCTTGTATGATATCTGGAGGTGCCAACACGGTTCCGACGACGAAACTCATCTGTATTAACTGATGTCACACATTTTTATCTGAATATGATTTAAAATGAATGTCTTCTTTTATTGTCCCTGTAACTAGAGCAAAAGAACATTTGTAAATATATTTTTAACATACATGATTTGGACCAGTGCACAAAGCAAGGTCCATAAATACATGGATGACCTCAACCCAATAGAACACCTTTGGGATGGATTAGAGTGGAGACTGCGAACCAGGCCTTCATGTCTATATCGGTGCCTGACCTCACAAATGCACTTCTGGAAGAATGGTCAAACATTCCCATAGACGCACTCCTAAACCTTGTGGACGGTCTTCCCAGAAAAGTTAAAGATGTTATAGCTGCAAAGGGTGGGCCAACTCAATATTGAAAAAGAGAGAGAGAGCGGCCCCACTCTAAGTGCAGTAAGTTATGGGTTTAAATACAAGTTTTATTAAGCATAGTTCAACTCACATTTGAGTATAAATATTCAAGCATGGCCTAGGTGAGGCTATGGCTACTGTGGTCCAGCTGAGCAACAGTGGTGGTCAGCAGTCCCCAGAGTCTCCGGTGGTTTCTGAGGCTCCAAGGCTTAAGACAGTCTCACAGCAGACATGTCAGCAGTGATGGACGGAAGGCGTGTAGAGCTCCTGTTCGGAGTACGCATGCTCCTTTATCAGGCAGATGCTTTGAAAAACCACTGGAGCTCCCGGGGACTTCATGCATACAGAGTCGCTTATGCTTTCTACAGCTGGCTGCCCACACTGAAACTGACCAGAACCTTTAATACAGGTCTGGCTCCAGCTGTATTTGAATCTTGCCTAAAGGCACTCCAGGACTTTTGGAACAGTTCACAGATCGCACTAGCTGCTGTTTTTTAGTGCTCAATTTTTTTACCCTATTTCCTGCACCAACCCAATATTGAACCCTATGGACTAAGACTGGGATGGCATTAAAGTTCATGAGCATGTAAGGGCAGGTGTCCCAATACTTTAGGTAATACAGTGTAAATAAATATGCAAACAAGGTATAAAAAAATCAAGCATCAGCCCTCTTTTTTGGGGGGGGGGGGGGGTATGAGGAATGGCTGACTAATGATACTGATAGGAAAAAATTGCACACAAAGTTTTCAAAATGTTTAATGCCTACTCCACAATTGTTAAATGCAATGAAAAATAACGTTCTTAAACAGTGGAGTCTTCCAAACCTTTTGGTTAATAAAATATAAGCTTGAGTTCTACTGATTGCCACAAGCCAACCATTAAATGATGACTGAGCAATACATGGTACTACAGGCAAATAACCATTCATTTTAAATCTCGCTTACTCTCCACTGCTAAAAAGAACACAAGTGTTAACAGCTGTGTTTAAATGCAAAGAAGCATATGATGCTGGCAATATTACCGAGAGGATTTTTGCTGAAGAGCTAGTTCAAGCATGTCTATGGCAACAATCATGCAACATATGTTCATCAACAAGGGAATCATTAACTATTTATCATAAATACACTAATTATCATATCACTATTTATTGCATGTATACATATTCCCTTCAGTTGTAGGAACATCAAGTCTTCTAGTTTCAAATATATAGCTCTTAATCTTCTGTTATAACAAAGTATCTGCAAATATATAAAACAAAGCATTTAAATAAAAATGGCTTTGAAATACTAAAGCTAAATTCATTCCCAGGACAAAGTCACTTGCAAGCATTTTATTTTACTTTATTTCACTTTATCATAGATAGATATTTTTCCTAAAAAATAATAATAAAAATTAATTAAAAAATTGTTGTAAGGCTGAGTTTATGTAATAATATCCCGGCCCTTGTGCAACCATACACTAGAAAATACAGCCAGAAATGACATATTCAATCTGAATACATTTTAATCAAATAGAGGATTAATTGTGCCCAACACTGTTGTAAAAAAGCAATGCCCCTTAAAATTACAGTGATTACAGTCTATCACTATGATATTATTTAAGGATTGTTTTCAGATATTCTGTTTAGTTGTACCCTACAGTAATATACTATACACCTACATATAAAAAAAAATGCATTACCTAATTTAAGGTGCTCAAATTATTGCCATTTTTTTTTTTTTTTTTGCAAATACTTTTTATTAGGTTTACATTTTTACACATATACAGACAAAACATAGAACAAATGTCCATACAAAGCAAAAAAATAAGAAAAAAATAAATATAACCATAATTTGTTCCAGTATATAGCAGTTATCACTGAGGAGTGTTAGTGTTACAACACAATCAGTAATTCAAGTTCCCCACCATAGACCCATCATAGAGCAGCAACATTATCATTGTCAGGGAGATCATCCACACTAGTGGAGGCTATGTATGGGGAGGATAGCTAAGAGGACCAGATCGTATTGCATTTATTCATACAACCCCTATGCATATAAGAAAGTTACTTTTTATCCAGCACAACATTTACTGCTGTGCACCACTAAACACATGTTGGTGGATAAATAATATTTTCTGGTAGAAAATAGCCAGTCTTCTGGGAATATGCCCAGAAGGGCAAATTTGGGATCAGGAGTCAATTAAATTGAACAAAGTTCCAATAAAATTTTAAATATATCTATCCAGTGGCAAAATAATTTAGGACAGTGCCATAACATATGAATTACCATGCTGGTGACCAAGGTTGGTGACCCTAAGAAAACAATTTTTGAGGGGTATCAAAGACCTTATGGCGCATAAAATTCTGAGTTTTTTTTGAGAGAGGGGCAGCAAATTTTTTGGAAGGAGCTATAATGCTACTGTCCACTGATTCTCAGCTAGATCACCTATATCTGTCTACATTTAATCAAGGTTTTAGAGCTGACTGCCCTCATTAAGGATTTATATAAGTCATCAACTAGACCCTTTTTAGAATCAGACGGTGTCAACACAATAGAAAGATTGTTAGAAAAAAATATATGGGATCCAAACCAGTCTGAGACTGTAACGCGTGGCAAAGTTGTACTATGTTCTATTTGACAAGTG
This sequence comes from Lithobates sylvaticus, assembly GCA_028564925.1. NCBI lineage: Eukaryota > Metazoa > Chordata > Amphibia > Anura > Ranidae > Lithobates > Lithobates sylvaticus. The sequence continues at coordinate 196,322,416 of CM053030.1, read as the reverse complement.
GTACTGCTCTACAGTAAGGTAAAAAGATAGTATAGTACCTACATTATACAATTGATGATGATATACAAGACCACATTGCTTCCAATATTCAAAACTAAAATGATTATTCACTTCTGGAAGATTAAAATTATTCCAGATAGGCATATACTGCATGTAGCCTGTATGACTGATAGAACGCTTATGGTATTAATAAAAAAAGTTGGGGAGCAAAGAAACAAGGGGGTCCTTAGACAACGAGGAAAGAACAGCTCTCTGAATTGGATCATGAAGGTCCATTTCCACCTACCCTGCCATCTGTTGCATCTGAGATGCGTAGAAATATGATCTAGCATTGGGAACTGCCAACCCACCACCATCTTTAGGAAGCTGTAAAGCACTTAGATGAATCCTGCCCTTCCCATGTTTTCATATGAGTTCTCAAAATAACATATCTATTTGTGTAACTATGCTTCAGGGTATGTAAACTTGAGAATAATGTAGCATAAACAGAAGCCGGGGTATCCACACCATTTCAATGAAGTTGACCCTTCTCACCACTGACGATTGTAAATTGGACCAAGCAACAATGACTTTCCCAGTGTCCCAATTAATGGAAAACCAAGAAAATCTCCTAAAAGTAGTAATTCGGGGAATTACTGCACTAAGGGAATGTTTGGTATCACCCAAAAAAAAGGAGAATATCGTCCAAATACAGCACTATCTTACCCTCCCCATAAGCCATGCACGTGACGTCAAGGTGTGTCCTTCATGTTGATGTGATTATATAGCTCTGTATCTGCCTTTTTTCTGTGTAAATACATTTTCTAGTTTTTAATAAAATTGTGATATGTGATTCACACTATTTGGAGCATGTGTCTCCTTTTATGCTTTTTTTGAGTGGCAAGTGTAAGGGAGTTTGGCATCTGAGGAAGTCCTGTCATCCAGCCCTGGGGGTCCTCCTAACCCTTAATGTGAGAAAAATCTAACATCTTTGGGTGGTTTTGCATTTAATCTACTATCAAGTTGTGTGTCCTACAATGTGCCAGGGGCCTTACACCCATGCAATTTATGACCTTTCTATTCATTTAGGAGTTCATGGAACTCTGGTAAGCCTCCATGCATTCATTTTTGGTGACGGTTTATTACACTGGTGGAGAATGTACTGATTTATTTGATTTCTCAGTGAAGGATGGAATCATTGCATGAACTTTGAGTTAGAAATGGACATTCTTTTCACTTTTATATGTTTTGTATATTTTTTAATAGCTTTTTTGTAATTTCACTAATGTTTGCACTATAATTACTTTGTTTAGCACAGCACAGTATTTTTAGTTAGCAGTGGTCATCTCATCTATATTATCTATTATTATCTATATAACTGAAAGGTGAAATTGTCGCTACAAGGCAGCCCATACATTCTCCCTACTCAAAATAAAGTTGTTGCAATAAAATGTTTCTGCTCTGTCTTTTTCATATCAATAGAGGCATATTATTTCTGTTGTTCTAACCATGTCACCTGATTATCATAAGGGATAGCCTGATGTTCAAGTCAAACGTAATGCAAACATTATGTGTTGTTTGCGGCAAATTCGAAAGCCGCGGAACACCGTTAAAGTCTATGGGACATCAACATGAAAAACCAAAAGTGCTGATTCTAAAGGCTTATATGCAATTTATTGCCATAAAAAGTGTTTGGGGACCCGGGTCCTGCCCCAGGGAACATGTATCAATGCAAAAAAAAGTTTTAAAAACTGAGAGCAGTGATTTTAATAATGCTTAAAGTGAAACAATGAAAATGAAATATTCCTCCCTGGGGGGGGGGGGGGGGTCTATAGTATGCCTGTAAAGTGGTGCAGTTTTCCCATGCTTAGAACAATACCACAGCAATATTTCATTTTTAAAGGAAAAAAAGTCATTAAAAACTGATCGCGGCTAAAATGAATTGTCGGGTCTCGGAAATATAGATGAAACTCATTGAAAAAACAGCATGGGTTCCCCCCAGTCCATTACCAGGCCCTTTGGGTCTGTTATGAATATTAAGGGGAAACCCGAACCAAAAATAAAAAAAATGGCATAGGGGTCCCCCCAAAATCAATACCAGGCCCTTCACGTCTGGTTTGGATATTAAGGGGAACCATGAGGCAAAGTTTAAAATAAAAGGCTCAGGGGTCCCCCCAAAAGCCATACCAGACCCTTATCTGAGCACGCAACCTGGCAGGCCGAAGGAAAAGAGGGGGGCGAGAGAGCACCCCCCCCTCCTTAACCGTACCAGGCCACATTCCCTCAACATGGGGAGAGTGCTTTGGAGTAGCCCCTAAAGGACCTTGTCCCCATGTTGATGAGGACAAGGGCCTCATCCCCACAACCCTTGCCCGGTGGTTGTGGGGGTCTGCGGGCGGGGGGCTTAACTGAATCTGGAAGCCCCCTTTAACAAGGGGACCCCCAGCCTCCCCCCTATGTCAATTGGTAACGGGAACATTGTACCCCTACCATTTCACAAAAAAAGTGTCAAAAATAGTAAAAAAGACAGAAGACACTTTGGGACAAGGGCTTTATTAAAAGATAAAAAAATAATAATAACAATAACTGCAATTGTCGCTAGGGTAACTGCGGTTTTCTCATTGATAATAGCGCACGCCCAATACAATTGGTTAATTTCATCTCATTGGATGTGTCTTATTAGGCAATTAGTAGGTGTCCTCAGTTAATTAACCCTTTTGATGCTAATTCAATCTATTACTTCTAATATATCTTTGAAATGTGTTTTCTTTTCTATTTTTACCCAAATCTTTCAATACATTACAAAGAACAGAGAAGTGTTTCTAAACTCAATAAATGTATATTTTCATATCTTTATCTTTAAAGCTGACCATACACTGCAATCAGTTAGACCTAAAAAAAATAGATTTAGTGCAAGAGCATGTTTGATTGGCCAATCAGATTGCATAGTGCATGACCATCTTAAGTGCCACATTTGGAATGTAGTGCCATGTCCCACTTGTGTTTTCCTAACGATATTTCTTCGGCATTATACAAATCACATGAGAAACCACCTTTTTTGCAAGCCATGCTAGAGTGATCAGGAATCTTCAAACTAAGACTCTCCAGCAGTTGCGGAACTACACATCACATGAGGCATTGTAAAACTCTGACATTCACAGACATGACTAGGCATGATGAGAATTGTAGTTGATGAACAACTGGAGGGCCGTAGTTTGAAGACCCCTGTGCTAGACCATTATAATGCCTCCAGAATTGGGAGTGTGGCATCTACCAAACTTCTCTCTGCTAGTGGACACAAGAACCTACATCTATAGATATATATTTGGACAACACAATGGTGTAGTGGTTAGCATTTTTACCTAACAGCAAAAAGGGTCGCTGGTTCGTATTCCGCCCACGACACCATCTGCCTGGAGTTTGCATGTTCTCCCTGTGCCTGCGTTGGTTTCCTCCAGGTACTCCGGTTTCCTCCCACACTCTAAAAACATGCTGGTAGGTAAATCGGATCCTGTCTAAATTGGCCCTAATATGTATGAATGTGTGTTAGGGACCTACATAAACACCACCCCATGTTAAAAAAAATAAAAAAATTCTTAATTTGCAAATAAGGATCATCTTATCATCTCTTCCTCAGAGAACAGTGAGCGGGGCATGGTGGTGGGAAAAAATTAGCAGCAGTACAAGCAACTTCCTGATGTTATTCCTGTGTGCTGGCCACCACTTTCAGGAACCTGATATGCGCCACGGGCACATACCTTTGTGCACACAGCAGTCACGCATCTAGATGCATTTGTCGCATCTAGCTGCAGGAACCCAATTTTTATGGTAATTAATAGTAAAGCAGATGCAAATTTCCAGGACTGGACTAACAAATGTTTCTAGTGAAAGGCAACAGTTGTTTTCTATTAAACAAGGTCTAAATGAGCCATTGACATGCATCACAGTTGAACTTAGGAATGTGTCTTTGCAAAGTTAAACCAAATGAAATCCTCTCTTATTTTTGCTTGGGGATAGAGTGCAGAGGGATTAGCAGTCTTGTCAGTTTTTGGAATGTCTTCACCCCTTATAGGGTGAGGACACCTCCCAAATTTTGCCACTTTCTCCTTCAAATTTATTCACTTCCTGTCACATGTAAAAACAGGAAGTGAGGGTAAAAGCCTATCAATGTCTTTCCTTGAGGACACACAGGTCAATCTAAATAGCTTCCCCATTAGGTAAATTGCACTCTAGCTTTTTGCTGTGTACACCCCAAATTATTAGGTATCTTGGACTTTGGGGTTTATCAAAGGCAAATCCACTTTGCACTACAAGTGCACTTGGAAGTGCAGTTGCTGGAGATCCGAGGGGGACATGCAAGGAAAATAAAAAAAACAGCATCTTTGCTTCTACATGATTGGATTATAAAATCACCAGTGCTTTCCCTCAGATTTACAGTGAGTACGCTTGTAATGCAGAGTGGAATTGCCTTTAACCACTTCAATACCGCCCATAGTCATATGACGTCCACAAGGTGGATCTCCCATCCTGGGTGGACGTCATATGACGTCCTCCTATTCCCGGCCGTCTAGGGGGCACGCGCGTGTCACCCGCGGCGCGCACGTCACCCGTGTCGTTGCTCAGGACCCGGTGCGTGTGCCCGGCGGCCGCGATGTCCGCCGGGCACCCGCGATTGCCCGGGAAAACAGTGGGACCGTGGAGCTGTGTGTGTAAACACACAGCTCCACGTCCTGTCACTGGAGAGGAGACCGATGGTGTGTTCCCAATACAGAGGAACACCGATCGGTCTCCTCCCCTTGTGAGTCCCCTCCCCCTACAGTTAGAATCACTTGCAGGGAACATATATTAACCCCTGCAGCGCCCCTAGTGTTAACCCCTTCCCTGCCAGTCACATTTACACAGTAATCAGTGCAATTTTATAGCACCGATCGCTGTGTAGATGTGAATGGTCCCAAAAATGTGTCAAAAGTGTCCGAAGTGTCCACCACAAAGTCGCAGTCACGAAAAAAATCGCAGATCGCCGCCATTACTAGTAAAAAAAAAATGCAATAAATCTGTCTCCTATTTTGTAAACGCTATAACTTTTGCGCAAACCAATCAATAAACGCAAGCCAGCCCATGAAAGGGGGTGGGTGTTTGGGGGCAGGAGGGATTCGGGTACCCCAAAAGTCAACCACCTTGTTCCCGTATTCAGGGGGACAAGGGCCTCTTCCACACAACCCTAGGCTGGGGTTGTGGGGGGCTGCAGACAGGGGGCTTTATGGAATGTGGAAAGTCCCTTAAAACTAGTGGGTACAAGGTGCTTTGTGGTTGGTATTGGGCTGAGCCCAACATGCCCCAAAGGCAGCCACCTATGTTGAGTGCATGTGGCCTTGTATGATTCAGAAGGGGGTTGGGTGATCGCTCTTCTCGCCCCTTTCCTAGCTGGCTCTGTTGTATGCTCTGAAAAAGGATGTGGTTTGGATTGGTGAAGGCAGCTCACAGCCTTTGGAGAATGGAGTTAAGTGTGGAGTTCCCCTTTAAAAGCAAAAGCTAGCCCATGAAAATCCAAGGGGTTAGAGGGGGAGACAAGAGCATTGTAGAATGGAGTGTGGAGTTCCCCTTTAAAAGCAAAATTTAGCCCATGGAAATCCAAGGGGTTAGAGGGGGGAGACAAGAGCATTGGAGAATGGAGTGTGGATTTCCAATTTAAAAGCAAAAGTTAGCCCATGGAAATCCAAGGGGTTAGAGGGGGGAGACAAGAGCATTGGAGAATGGAGTGTGGAGTTCCCCTTTAAAAGCAAAAGCTAGCCCAAAGAAATCATATGCATTAGAGAGGAAGGTTAAATTCCCTTTGAGGAGCTAGAGGAGCGAGAGTCTGTTTACATAATTTTAACAAGGTGCATGTCACATGTTGGCAACGTAACATGCTAACATGACTTGTGTGCAAATCTCCTTAAAAAAATCCATAAAGGTGAATCAGCGTAAAAAAAAGTCAAGTGTAGAGGTGCGCCCGTTCAACCCACGCAATTGCATTTACGTTGCTTGACATTTACAAAAATTTTGGCCGCATTTGAACGAGCGCAACAGCTGCTTGTGAATGCGCAGTACTTACCTTGATCTTGCACAGTTCTAAACATACTTGCAGGCACAGCAGGCTTGCTCTGAAAAAGTTACTTTCTCATTCTATTTTGGGCATATTTGTTACTTGGGCAGTTGTTACTAAACTTCCTCACATCACCCCATAATATTGGCACCTCCATCTTCTGTTAAAGCGGTTCTGAACTGGGTTTTTTTTTTTTTTTTTTTTTTTGGGGAATATGCTAAGGATTAAAAGCAAAATTGGGGGACTCACCTGTTCCATCTTCCATCGCGATCGCAGCCAGTTTTCCTCCGATAAAGTTCTTTATATTCTGCTTTTCTGCTGGGGGCCATCTTGCCTGTGGGCATGTGAAACCCCAAAGGCACTTTAGATGGCCCAGCATGCACCGCCGTTACTGCGCCGAGCTCGCGCGTGCGCAGTAACGGCAAAGTGCAGCTCACGTTCTCCAAAATCTCGCGAGATGTCGGCACATCTGCCAACATCTCGCGAGATTTCGGAAGATGTGTCCGAAATCTCGCGAGATTTCGGAAGATGTGGCAGAAATCTCGCGAGATTTCGGAAGATGTGGCAGAAATCTCGCGAGATTTCAGAAGATGCCCGCACAGACTCCTGGGATCAATGACACCATATCCCAGGAGACAGTGCGTCGTGATGAGGATCCCCGCACAGACCCCGCCCACCCCCGCAGAGACAGAGGACCGGAAGTCATCGATTACAAGGTAAGTGAAAGAAAAAAAAAAACACATTTCATTTAGTACTCTTTGCCTGATTTGGAAGGCAAAGAGATTTACTAAATGAAATGTGTGCAGAACCGCTTTAATATTGAATTGAAGATGCCGTGCGCCATGTCTGTAGTGGCGCATAGAATGCATTCTCCCGTGCGCTGAGATCGCTATAGTAAATGGGGGATTCGTGCTCTGTTCCTTGCGCACCGTTTAGTAAATATGAAAATGTGCTTCGCTCCTCGCCTTGCTCCTCTACTGATGGCACATGGCTTTCGTAAATCAGCCCCACTGTATTCCAGTGCTTAGGAATTAGGGATGCAAGCCACCTCTGGGAGCCAGAAGCCGACAGTGAAGTTTGCCAGCAGACAAATAAGTATGGGGGCTGTCTGATTATGAAAGCCCTCAGTGTACAGGTCAGTATGAAGGCTGCCAGACAGCAGTGGAAAGGGACCACTAAGAAGATGAGTATGAGTGGGTCAGCTTGTGTGGCCTGAATTGGCATGATGACAGTCCCCATTTCCCAGGACTGTATTACAATATAAAGCCTAAAGTTTTTTTTGTCTTTTTTGAGTTTTGTGTCGAATAGGGAATTGTTTGAAATTTAGAACTTATAATTGTTTTAAAGGTGTTTCTTTCAAATTGAGGATATGTCTTTTATTCTCTGTCCTAATTACACAAAATTAGCTAAAAGGAAATCTCCTTCCTTTTGCTGCTATCACTAAAACAGGATGTGAGAGGAAATCTTCCATTGATGACACCTGTCAATGGAACAGTGGAATTTTTAATATCACAGCACCTTCTGCCGAAGTAGCAATAGTCACCAGGGTATGAAGAAAGACTCAATATGCTCAGTGGGACCTCAGGCAGAAAAAAAACCTGGCACATTCTATCTGCAATAAAAAATGAGCTTTAGATATGCGTTAACCCTAGGTTCACATCTATGCGGCTGCGGTTAATGCGTTTTTCAACGTGTGTTGCGGTGCATTTTGGAACCTACATTTTTTAGGCCTTTATTTCATTCAGTTTTCATGCATTTTTTGGTGGGGTTCTCTTTAAGAAACTGTGACTAGCGCATGCACAGCTCTTCAAGATGGTGGATGCGTAACTTATAAGCTCTTGTCCCACTCCGCCCTCCATCGCCCCTGCACAGCTCCATCAGCATACAATTGCAGCAGGGGTAAGGAATATCATTATTGTTCCTCCTAGCACCTCATAGTAAAAATTGGGGATCAAAGACCATATCCCCGGACCCAGCCAGCTCCACAGTATACCACCACTAAGGACCGCTTACTCACCAGGCCTCAACCCCCGGTCTCGATTTCACAAGGAGACCCAGAGGATTACGTCAACGTTCTCATGGCGGGGGACAATTCACAACCAGCTCTCTCCTCGCAACTCCTCTCGCCTCCCCAGGCAACATTAACCCCTGAACTGCTGGATGTCAAACTCCAAGCGCTTGCAACACAGCTGACAAAGGGTATAGCCCAAGAGGTAGGGAAGATCTCCAGAGAACTCAGGGAAGAGATAGACAAGCTTGGTGAGCGCACAGCCACATTAGAAACTAAATTTGATAAGATGATTCGATATGTTCAAGCTTTAGAAGAGGAGAATGCTTCCCTTAAACATCTGTATCTTAACTACAACTTCAGCAAGAAGACCTGGAAATCGTAGAAAGATGCCAAAACTTAAGGATCCGAGGAGTCTAGGAAAATGTGACTGACAATAACATCCAGCCATATCTTCTAGGCCTGTTTAACCACTTAAGCCCCGGACCAATTTGCAGCCAAAGGACCAAGCCCCTTTTTGCGATACGGCACTGCGTCGCTTTAACTGACAATCGTGCGCTGTGGCTCCCAAACAAAATTGGCGTCCTTTTTTTCCCACAAATAGAGCTTTCTTTTGGACGCCCCTGCGGTTTTTATTTTTTGCGCTATATACAAAAATAGAGTGACAATCAGCGATTTTTATTGTGACTGAGACATTATGGCGAACACATTGGACATTTTTGACACATTTTTGGGACCATTTTCATTTATACAGAAATCAGTGCTATTTAAATGCACTGATTCCTATGTAAATGACACTGGCAGTGAAGGCGTTAACCACTAGGGGTTAAGTCTGTGTGTGTGTTTTTTTTTTACAGTAGGGGGGCGTCGCTTTACGTCTGACGTCACTGGTCGGCTTTCCCGATGACAGGGAACAGCCGATCAGTGACAGGCAGTGTAGGAAGCACGGGGAGAGGTTTGTTTACACAGACCATTCCATTCTGGATCTGGACCACTGTGAGAGGAAGAGGAACAAAGTCTTACTCCACTCCCCAACATTCCTCAATGTCCCAGGCAACCTACCTGATCAGCTGTGAGTCGTCTCTTGAGATTACATTCCTGGGGATGCGGATCCTCGTTGCCCCTCACACGGGTTTTTTTCACTTTTCACCTCACACTCAGGTATGGAGGGCTTGTTTTACCAACCTCCCATTGAGGTGCATTGTTTTTTTCTGTTATTTGTTACTCTATAAGGTTTAAGGAGACTTTTGTTCACTAACATTCTCACTGGAGCAGCGAGGCAGAGTACCTTGTCTCCTTGGTAGCCGCTTTGCTCCCCCATATGTCCTATTGCCGTGGCTGTGGACTCCTGAGACGCCATCGCCTCCCAGCCAAACAATTGTTCGTGTTTTGTCTTTTTAGGTCAGTTTGGCCTTTTTGTTATGACACAACAAAACTCTTCATGGACTTTTTTTTTGACTTTTTTTGTGCTCTTTTTTATTATTATTGTCATTTATTTTTCTTTTCTCATGTTACACTATGTTATGCAATCTGATATATGGTCATCAATCTCTACATTGGGGTATTCCCCATTGGACTAAGCTCTCATTGAAATATTCCCAGAGCCCCACTATGGCTCTGAAAGTATTGTCTTACAATGGCAGGTTTGAAAAAGGTTTGAATTCCATCAAAAAATGTTGGCTGGCTTTGAAGAAGTTCAGAGCCTCTGGGGCGGATGTGATTTTGATTCAGGAACTCACTTTTGTGCTGGAGGTTCCTTTACATTTGCCTCTTATATGGCATCTGACTCATCTGGTAAGGCTGGCGTTGCAGTATTGATCAGACGCTCCTGTCCTCTCCAGATCAAGTCATCTCATCTAGACCCACATGGTCGATATATAGTGTTGAAATGCAATTTCACATCTAGTCCTATTACACTTATGAATGTCTATGCACCTAACTTGGGTCACATTAAATTCTTAACAGAGGCATTTGAAATGTTTCACCAATTTTCCCAGCCCTTTACGGTGGTAGGAGGAGATTTCAATATTGCTCTCTCCCCCACATGGGACAGGAGATCATTATTCCAAACTAAATTGCCTCTCCCAATATATTATTTGGCTACCTCCTTTCATAAATTGACACATGCCCATCATCTGTTTGACATATAGAGGATTAAACATCCCTCTAGCAGACAGTTTTTGTTCTATTCCCCCCCCCCCCCCATAAGATGTTCTTCAGACTGGACTTTTTTTTGTGATTCCCCCCTCCTGCCAAACACAGTGTCATCCGACCTGGGTACAATGACCTGGTTGGATCATGCTCCCCTGACCTTTCCCTCCCAACTGCATTTGATAAGAAATGCCACTGGAGACTCAATGAGACATTGCTCAGTTACCCAGAGACCAAAGATAAACTTCTGCCCACGCTAACTACATTTTTTTAACTCAATGTAGGTTCTGTGTCCAACCTGTCCACTTTGTGAAAAGCCCATAAGGAGTATTTCCAAGGACAGTGTATTTCTGTAGGCTCTCGTAGAAAGAAGGATGCAGCTTCTTTTAAATCGTCTCTGCTAGCTAAGCTACATTCTGCTGAGTGCTGTTTGGTTTGCTCCCCCACGGTGGTCCGGTTGCAGACAGTAACCTCTTTCGGAAGCCAGATGAAATCTTTGGAGATGTCGGGCATAGCTAAATCCCTCCTTTGGGCGAAACAAAAACTCTATGAGTCCAATAAACCACATAGGATGTTAGTCTCCAGACTCAACCCTAGACTCTTTCACTCTTTCCCTGATCACCTTAAACAGACAGATGGCTTGCCTACCCACTGCCCACAGACCATGACCCAGGTCTTTGGCGAATTTTATGATAAACTCTACAACTGCTTAACTCCTGCTCTTCATCCCCCGTTTGATCACAAGGCGTTTAAAACTTTCCTGGCAGATATAAAGCTACGTAAACTGGCTAAGACAGATTTACAAATATTAAACGCCCCCATGACTTTGGAAGAATTAGCCAACACTATTAAACATCTACCCTCACACAAATCCCCAGGCCCAACGGTCTCCCCTATTCTTATTACAAGGTGTTCCTACCAATTCTATCGCCCCACTTGCTGTCCCTATACAATTCTCTCCTGCAAGGCAAAAACCCACATCAGTCATTTATGCACTCCTATATCTCATTCATATCTAAACCGGGTAAATATCAGTCCCTTACAGATAACTACAGACCAAATGCACTTTTAAACTCGGACTACAAACTCTTTACAAAAATCCTGGCTAATCGTCTATCCCAATTTTTGACAAAACTGATCGGTAGGGACCAAGTGGGCTTTGTCCCTACTAAATATGCAGGAGGCAACACTATACATACCATTGATCTCATGGATATGTTGAATAGAGTTCGTAGGCCTGCTTTAATTCTAAGCCTAGACGCCCAAAAAGCATTTGACATGTTAAGCTGGCCATGCATGTTTGCCAACCTTACTAACTTTGGCTTCCAAGGCTTCCAAGGCGCCTTTGTATCTGTCTCAAAAGCTCTCTATTCTAATCCTTCATCCCAGGTCCAAATGTCCCAGACCTTCCCAATGTCAAATGGTACCTGACAGGGCGGTCCACTCTCGCCACTACTTTTCATTCTGTGCCTAGAACCCCTAGCAGAGGCAATTCATTCCCACCCGGACATTTGAGGGGTCCCCATACGTCATAGGGAATATAAACTTTCCCTATTTGCAGATGATATATTACTGACTCTCACCAATCCACACATATCCCTTCCATCTCGTCATGCCCTCTTATCCCAGTCCAGTTCTTTATCTGGGTACAAAATCAATACCTCTAAGATGGAAGCTTTGCCCCTTCATACCCCCCCCCCCCTCTGACAATCTAACATCTCTACAAAACTCATACCCTTATCATTGGTGTACCTCCTCACTTAAATACCTTGGCATACAAATTACCCCCACCTATACATCTCTATATTCAGCTAATTACTCTCCATTATTCAGGGACAATAGTGACATGTTGAAGCGTTGGAACCCCCTTTCCAATTTCTTGGCTGGGAAAAATCAATGTGTTGAAAATGTCTATTATGCCTAAATAGTTAGTTTTTTGAGACTCTACCAGTTCCTATTCCCATGCCCCAACTAAAGTTAATCCAACGCTGGTTTCTTAATTTTATTTGGAGTAACAAGACTCATAGAGTAGCTGGCTCGGTGATGTTTTCTTCTAGAGGCCGGGGTGGCCTAGGTGCCCTGGGAATTTATAAATATTACCTTGCATCTCACCTCCGTGCAGTGGTTTCTTGGTCCAGCCTCTCAGCACCAAATAGGTGTACGGAGATTGAGACAGGTTGTTTGTTTCCTGCTCATCCCAGCTCTCTTATCTGGTCGCCCACCCTATATCAAGACCCCAAGCTTTATAAGTTATGTCTAGGCCCTATGTTGTTTACTTTAAACATTTGGCGTACCTGCACCCCCAAGTTCTCTCTCTCTTCGCCATGTCCCCCTATCTAATGTGCTCTTTAATCCTCTAATCCCAGATGGCCTATCCTGTCCTCGAATGCTCCCTTGGGTCCAAGCTGGCCTGTTTAAAATTCGTAATTTTTCTCACCCAGTCACTTGTACATTTTGAACATTTGCTGACCTTCAGTCCAATTACCAGATACCAAAAAACATGTTTTATTCTTACCTTCAAATAAATAATTATTTAACAACCCTATCCCTGTCCTTTATCTTACCCAAACCAACGGCTTTTGAACTCATGAATGTGAATAGCTAGTTGTTAAGGAGCCGAAAGGGAAGCCGGCCGCAGTGCCCTTAACAACCGATGAGTCATCAGCTGTCAGTGGGCTTCCCCGCTGACAGCTGAATGTAAAAAAAGAATTGCTGACAATATAAAAATTGGGGGAACCCCGTTGACAGCTGATGACTCATCAGTTGTTAAGGGCGCAGCGGCTGGCTTCCCTATTGGCTCCTTAACAACTAGCTATTCACAGTTTCTTTTTTTATTGTATTTTTTATTAAAGTGTTTGATTTACAAACATAGTGTATGTTGTACAGTAAAAGCATAAATTAATTTTACAGAAATGGAACGAATGCAAGTAGATCGAATACAGGTGAAGTTCAAGGCTGTAATCTGACAGTTGAATGTAAAAAAAGAATTGCTGACCATATAAAAATTGGGGGAACCCCCGTTGACAGCTGATGACTCATCAGTTGTTAAGGATGTGAAGGTCGGCTTCCCTGACCACTCCTTAACAACCAGCTATCCACAGTTTGTTATGGACTTTGCTTTGTACACTGGTCCAAATCATTTGGTGGAGGGGGGATTATGGTGTGGGGTAAGTTTTCAGGGGTTGGGCCTGGCCCCTTATTTTCAGTGAAGGGAACTCTTAAAATATCAGCATACAAGACATTTTGGACAATTTTATGCTCCCAACGTTGTGGGAACAGTTTGGGGATGGCCCCTTCCTGTTCCAACATGACTGCGCATCAGTGCACAAAGCAAGGTCCATAAAGACATGGATGAACGAGTTTGGGGTGGAGGAACTGACTGGCCTGCGCAGAGTCCCGACCTAAACCGGATAGAACACCTTTGGGATGAATTAGAGTGGAGACTGCGAGCCAGGTCTTCTCGTCCACATCAGTGCCTGACCTCACAAATGCGCTTCTGGCAGAATAGTGAAACATTCCCATAGACACACTCCTAAACTTTGTGGACAGCCTTCTCAGAAGAGTTAAAGCTGTTATACCTGCAAAGGGTGGGCCAACTAAATATTGAACCCCATGGACTAAGAATGGGATGCCAATAAAGTTGCCAATAAATGCCAAAAAGGCCATGTGCCTGTAAAGGCAGGCATCCCAATACTTTTGATAATATAGTGTAGGTGTGAACCTAATGTAAGTCAGCGTTTACAAAATAATCTTTACAGTTCTCATTTGAGTGCTGTTGATGGGACATTTGTGTGATTGCTTTATTCTCACTTTTGTAAAAAAGTAATTCTTCATTTGAAATGTTTCAGAATTGGCATATTAAGGTTTATGCTCACCAAACCCATGTGCAAGGCCTGGCAATGATGACCCCACTGTCATGGACTTATTCCCATTCACCATTGCTGCATCATATTTTTTGATTCAAACATTTCACTAATCCAATAATTTTTAAATTGTAATACAAAAATACTCAACTGATCATTGCACCTGTCACGGGATCTATGCATAATAGATACATTTCCAGGAGAAAGAACATAGTATGGAAAAAAAACAGAGGTCAAGCGATTATTTGGCTTACTGTTTTGTCAAGTACTGTTTTTTTGCACAACTTTTATTGTATGTATACTTTTTTATGTGGTTTGGAAAAGTCCTGGGCTAGTCAGGCAAGGTTCTTATGTCAATCTATGTAGTTCAATTTATACTCGTCATATAGATGTCTGTACATATTTTTGTATATGTATATTGTTAAATATACTTGACTCAAATTGCCAGTTAGGCCACCTTTTAGTTTTGAGTTACTGGCTTGGCAGTAAGTACATTTTTTGTGCTGCAACCTCTTCTATGCTTCAAATGTGTAATAGTCACCTACAGTCTCAGAAGAATGCAACCTTCAGATATCTTCAAATTAAAAATTCCTTTACCAATAAGCTAATATTTTCTTGTCAGCAAATTCACTTAAAATATACATGTGCCTACTGTGCTACTGTGTTCGAAAAAGAGTATAATAGCATGTCTAATTAACCATTGGGTATTAATGTGCATAGCCAGTGGTTAAATTGTGAATAAAAGGGGTGTTTTATGTGCTAAGGCAAAAACAATCTTTTTTTTACAGAACACAAAGCATTCAACACAATTAAGTCAAGGGGAGCTTCCAAACTGTTATAATGTTTTTGTTTTTTTCATCTTTTTTTTTCTATATGAAAGTTTTTGTTAAAACATTCATCACATCATTAAAAAGAAACATTATTGCAGCAGGCAGGCATATTTATACAAGTATACATTTACGATTTCTACTGGGAATGTCTTAAAAAACAAACAAGCTGTCGGTTTGAGAACAGAGATATCAAAAATAAATAGAGGCTTTAAACTGGAGCACTTGTGGCGTTAAAGTGGTGCAACATTTACTAAAACTTCAATAATCCCTGCATAAGAGACTTTCAAGGACAGTCATCATATGTGTGTAGAATTAAAATCAATTTATACATGGATTCTTTAAAATAAGAAGCAGTTGCTTGTATTATGACATACGTTAAGACGTACCTTAACACTTAAACTGCTAGGATGCCTAATTTAAAGTACAATGTCATACACTGAACCTATAGAACGATGCTACTAATAACTTTTAGATTGTAGTCTTAATTCCTTGGGAATATTACTTATGTTTGCTTTTTAGTAATGGAAAACTTAAATTGAAGAAAGAAACACTGAAATCTTAAGCCGCTAAAAAAGGCTTAAAAACATGATTAAACCATATGTCTTCTACAATCATCTCTTAAGTACTATAAATCTTTACAGATGTACGGCACCTACTTTTTTTCATTTGGCAACACAAATGAATCCCATTGCCATAGTCATATCTGAATATTTTTTCCGGACAATCAAATTGAAAACAGATTCTATTTTTAGCACTACACTGTTTTTGAGTACTACAAAATGATTTATGTCTGCTAGATTTCTGTAAACGCACTTGTAAACTTTCATGTTTTTCATTTGTCTCAAAGGTATTCAGAACATCCAAAACTCATGTTTGTATAAATGTTTTAACCACTTAATCATATTTGTTTCGACAGTGTATTTTCTTTTAACATGGATACAATTAATGTTCATGGGAAGTTAAAAACAAAATACATTATTCTGTTTCTAAAAGAAAAAGTGCAGAAAGTCTAGATAACTGTCCTGAGATGAAGATGAAGAAATAAAATGTAAAATGAATACACATCATTAGACACCCAATGACACATACTTACAATATGGACACATGAGCAATATTCAAACTGTCTGTAAATGCAAATATAAATTAAGGCAAACGGGGGCCCTAGCCATGGTAGCAGCTTTTCCCCTCTCACCTCAACCAACCCTTCAATTGACAATGATAAGGATTGCATTAGGGAGAAATCAGCTGCCCTATCTGCCTTGTCTGTACTGGGATGACCCAATCAGACAATAGCTAACAAGTGCTTCCTCTATTGAGAAATAACAGGCAAGTGTACGGCTTTGACCAATTGCATAATCCCCCTTGTTTACTGTAGCAGAATGAGGGAACCGCTGGACCCCCTGGACATTCACCAGGCCATAAGGTTTTGCCCAGGTTAGTTTGTGGATAATCTGGCTCTATGTGGGCAGCAAAAAAATCAACAGAGACCCTTAATGCATCAGTGTTTAATAAAAGTAGAATTGCATGGAATTCTTATGCCTGTTTAGCTCCCTAAATCAGTTTTGGTGGAAAAATAACATAGCTGGTAATATGCATTACTGGTGATTACCAAAAACAGAAAACCATAATTTGTTGTATTGGTCTGCAAATGCCATATTATACAGCACATTGCTTGTGCTGTGTCATTTGGCCCCTTGTCTCCCATGAAATACCTGTCTGATCCTACCAGTTTTTGCCCTCCCCCTGTAAACTGACCACGGTTCATCATGGCTGCTGAGCCTGACACCGTGGTCAGTTTACGTGCCTCCGTCAGCTGCAGCTCTCCTGTCATCCTATGTGCTCCTGTGTCCTCCTCCCCTCCTGCCTGTCTTCCCCTGTGTCAGTGCCTACCCCCGCAACTCCTCATGCTCTCATAACTGTTTAAAGTTTATATAATCCTGCTGGTTCCCTAATGCCAGCTGCTCCTGTCTCTGTGCTTTAGTAAAAAATGCCTCATTTACCAGGTTTCAGAGCAGCTCCCGCGATCACATGATCGGCCGGAGACAGCCGGCCAGTAAAGTGATTGCAAGGAGCTGCTCTGAAACCCAGTAAATGAGGCATTTTTTTTAATAAAACACACAGACAGGAGCAGCTGTCATTGGGGAACCAGCAGGATTCTAAAAAGTGGTATAAGTGGGTTAACAACCACTTTAAGAAGACATGCAGCCATTCAATGAAATTGGAGGTGAGGTGGTTTAACTCTAAACTACGTAGGGGGTTCTTTACTGTCAGAGCGATAAGGATGTGGAAGTGTTGATAGTTTCAAAAGATTGGGAATTTTAGTGAAAGCAGTATACATAGATATGGGAAATGGTGTTGACACAAACACAAACATCCACACCCACACAGTTTGAACTGGATGGACTGGTGTCTTTTTTCAACCTTACCAACCACATAATGTCAAAACAGCCTTATTAGTAAGCATTTTATTGCTTTTTCTGTTGTACATGTTGATTGCTGCTAAAAGGGTACACTGTGTTAAGACCCATGCACACGAGACACTGTTAAACGTGCGTTCAGAGGCAGTTGGACACTTTTTTCAACTGCCCCTGAACGCATGCAATATTATCCTATGTGTCCATGTACACAGTCTCGTTTTTTCCCGTTTTTATGCAGTTGCGTTTAACCTCGTTTTTCCAGAAGCAAAAAAATGGGTTCTGACACTTTGCTTTTCCACGTTTCAGATGCAAAGCGCGTCTTAGCCGCATTTGCGTTTATAAGCGTTTTTAAAAGGAACCCAATTTTTTGGACCAGAAAACGCAGAAATATGGTAAACCATAAAAAATACTAAAAGAATTGGTTTAAAATGTCGTAATTACTTTAGATAGCTCATAGAGCATATATACTCACTGATGCAATGCCATAAAAAACTCTATTTTTTAGGTAGCTTAGACAATGAGGAATGCCTCCACTTCTTTGCCCCAACCCTTCATCCAATTTCTAATTTAAACAGTGACTCCACCTAGTCTGACCAAAGCATAGCAATGTCTTTTTTTCACAAATAAAAACCTGCATTCCAATGTCTAGTCAGCCCCAACCCCCCACCATATTTGTGAAATATCCAACGGACATTCGCTGTGCCATCAACCGATGGGTCCAATATTGACGAGCTTTGACTCTGGACCTCTCACGCAATTTGCGACAATGTTGCTACCTCATCAAGAGCAACATCAGGAGCATTTCCTGACATATATTCAATATGGGATCCATTTCCAAAAAAAAACACAGAAAGAGAGGCAAATGTGTACAACTGCTCTCTGCTGCTGCTTCTCACTCTGATAAAAATGGCAGAAATAGTTAATAATACATGCTTTCTGAGCTTGGGGATGGTCTATATGATGTTATCTTTACAAACGCTTATAGACGCAAACGCGGTAAAACGCGGCTAGACACGGCTAAACGCGGCATGAAAATGTGGCAAAACACGCGTTTTTAAATGCAGGTTTCTGCTTTTTAAAACATGCGCCCAGCAGAGTTGGCATCGGCGTCTCTTGTGCATGGGGCCTAAAAGAGAGTCTTGCTATCCAAAAGCATCAGCAATTAGGACAGCTCAAGGTTGTCCAAATTGCCAAAACTAAATTGTGAAATAATTACAACCATTATTTTGCAGCAGCTGGAAGATGTAGAAGGGCAAGCATCAGCATGGGTAATGCAACCAGCAAACTTGTACTTGTCTTGGAAAATATGAAATGTATAAAAAATTAAATGCTTTAAATGGTCAGTAAAGTTTTTCATGTCATGGAAATGCATCTTCTCATCAGTATTATAAGTGGTTCTGTGAAGCCAATTGCTTACCATTTACAGAAAGCATGTTGAAAAAAGGAAATAACACCTAAAATACACCCAGTGTTTTATTGTGCATGGTATCATGGAAGAGTTTCATTGATATACTGTACTATATCTGTAGTACTGCTTGCTAGTCACAGTTAAATCATTACACATTAAATCAGAGAGGCAGGTGGCTAAACTATACCAGAAGACAGTGTAAAAAACATACAGGTGTCCATATATAAGCAAACTGAAAAGAGCAAAACATGCCAGCCATGATGATAGATAAAAGAGCCCCAAGTAGTAAAAAGGTGTCACATTTTAGCCTATTAATCCATATGATAAAGTTTCGCTTTCGGTCATATCTGAACAGCAGTCACTGAGAAGAATGTTTCTCTGCAGCAGGTGAAGTGTGATTAGGTCATTCCTGCCATGTCTCAATATTTACACGACTTATTCTGTTCAGTCAAGATATTGTCCTCAGCAGCAGCATGCATGAATTGGTAACTCTTGTAAAATAATTCATTTTACAGCATTTTAATTATTTAATGTGTACAATATTATAAAAATATATATATATATATATATATATATATATATATATAATATAAATATATATATATATTTATATATATTATTTAAATCAAATAAAAACAATTATCCTTGGTGGAGCAGAAATTAATCTGATTAAAAAAAAAAGTGTAAAGTTAAAAAAGTAAAAATAAACCTGTAATACTAAAAAATAGAGATCAATAAATGATATAGTTAATAACAAAAAAGTGCAAATAAAAGTCTGCAGTAATCTGTTATAACTGATCAGGTTTCAGTAGTTAACTTTCGATGGGTTTCAAACAATCACTACTTGTGATCTATATTGTGTAGCAAATATGAAAATTAAGAAATAGTGCAACAGTCCAAAAAACTAAAGCTGCATACACAGTGAATTTTTTTTTGTGAAACAATGTGCTGCTCTGAAAGCAGAAACTACAATTGTGTGAAATTATATCACTGTCATGGTAATATCATTATCAGTGTTCCATAAACCATAAAGTTGACAAATTATATATATCTACAGTATATCTATATACAGTATACTATATATATCCTGTGTATATATATATATATATATATATATATATAGAAAATAGTAAAATATAAAACAGTGGTTCCTGTAAAATACAATACTAAAACAGCGCTAAAGCAATGACATAAAAAGAAGAAAATTAGTTCTTTCTGTGATAAAGTCCACAGGTCATAAAATAAAGTGAAGAAATAATGTAGCGAAGGTAGTCCTTTAAGTGTATCTCAGACTTAGAGTGCACAGTTCAAATAATGAGTGACTTTTCAAGTGGGCAGGTATTCCAGATGTCTATCCAAGCACCTCTTTAATCCCTTCAAAACATTCCACCACGTGAGGCACGCTCCCCTCAGGGGGTTAAACTCACCAGAAGAATAATTTAAACAGGCCTTAAGATATATAGCATCATCTCGGTATCTACTGCACAGGGAACGTCAAACATCCAGAATCAATGCCAATCAGATCACTTCCTCAGCTTAGGTACCACCAGGGTTTTAAATACCATCAGGGTTTCAGAGATACTCAGCTCTCAAAGGTATATCATAAAAAAATGGAAAGAGTAGCATACATAGTGTGATACCATTTATTAAATTCTTTAAAAGCATATCCCATTCAAATCCCCTACAGTATTCTGCGTACATTTAAATTTCTTTCAAAGAGCGTATAAACATTGTCACTTGCGTGTAATGGTGGAGGTAATTCTCCAATCGTCCACAGTGGCAGCAAACAATCCTTCCTGGAGCGGCCTGTGTGTCTCTGCTGACACAAGCTTCACTTCCTGGATGGTGGTTAGCGGCGGTGGAACGCACACGTGACTTCCGGTCGAACGTCGTGTTAGCCACGCCCTTACGCGTTTCGTCACTTCCTGACTTCAACAGAGGGCGTGGCTACACGGCGCTCTGGCTGGCTTAAGTAATCCCATTCATTGGCACTTTAGCCAATCAGGGATCACAAAAAACGGACAGCGTTACCATGGCAATTGAATGTCATGATATTATGCAGCCCTGTGACAAGCAACAGAAACATACAGCATCATCAAGTGCTCAATAATTATTAAATAATATCGGCATTTAGAACTGGAAAATGATGATGGTGTTATTAAAACAGGAAAATTAGATAAAAACAACAGCTGAGAGTATTGTTATTACATGATGGGCATCTGCACATAGGAACTCCGGGGTTAGCAATTCAGGTGCTGCAAAACACTAAGGCGTGCATACACATAGCAAAACATTGTTAAAAACGGTGTGCACAGTCGAGTCTAAGTAGTAGGTGCATTATAAAGTGCATAGACCATATATTGCGCGATCTATGATCGCTGGACAATGGAAAATGGGTAACATGTTCCTTCAAATAGTTGTAACATGTATAAACCATTAGATAATTGATTAATTAAAAAACGGAACATGTGTAATAGACCAGAATGGGAAATAAATAAATTAATATTAAGTCCATTTTAGTTTTGTGAAGGAAGATAAAACAAGGGGGGGGAGGAATAAGAATGATCTCTAAAACGGAGTCTGTGTATTAAAAAATGCGTAAATGATGTATTATATGTATATAAATATGTATACACATATGTAAAAGAATAATATAATAATATATGCCTGAAATAAATATACATAAAAACATGCTTCTTCATAGCAATGTGTATGTATATGAATATGAAATAAATAATATGATAAAATGTATATAGGGTGCATAAAAATGCATATGTGTGGTTTAAAGGGAAACCATCAATAAAATATCATATCATAAAGGAGACTGAAAAGTAAAGGCCAAATAAATATATAAAAATTATATAAAAATTAGATATCCATAAAATGTATAAATATACAATTCCACATATAAAAATATGTAAAATATATATATAAAATATACATTAAAAGGGAATGCAATAAATACAATAAATATATGCGGCAGTTGGGGTTATGAAATGAAAATAACCTTGTGCAGACATTACCAAGACGTGCGTGATCAGAGTAAAAACGATAATTAATAGTCACTGATAAAACAATTGATATCTAAGTCCACGTTTAACCCTTTGGGCGAGAGAGTGTCTACCAAATAAATCCATTCGGTTTCTTTCTTTGATAGATCACGCACCTGGTTCGAGCCCCTCCATGCTGGCCTGAGATGGTCAATACCCCAAAATTTCAGACCAGAAGGATCCTGGTTGTGGTATATTTTAAAATGGAGTGACACATTGTGGTCTTTATAACCTAGTTTGATGTTGGCAATGTGTTCAGCAATCCTGATCCTTAGGAGCCTTTTAGTGCGACCGATATAAATAAGATCACATGGGCATTGAATTGCATACACTACATATGGTGTGTTACAGGTGATAAAATCTCTTATTTTAAATTCTCTCTTATTAGAAGTGGACCTAAATGTTTCAACGGCTCTTAGTGGGTGTCTGACCTCCCTGCATGGTTTACATCTTCTGCACGAATAAAAGCCATCTTTGTCCCAAAATGAAGCATGCTTTGTCGGGGGATCCAGGACTTTTCTCACAACTTTATCCGCAAAAGACGGAGCTCTCCTATAGATAAATCCAGGTTTTTCTGGTAATGATGGTTTGAGAGTCTTATCCATAAGAAGAATGTGCCAATGGGTTAAAAATATAGCCTCAACTTCTTTGAATTGTTCGTGAAAGCCTGAGATGAAGCTCCATTCTTTGGTGTTAGTTGTTGTAGGTATAGAGGGTCTATATTCTAAAAAGGAAGATCTTGGGATCAAGGCGATATCATTAATGATTTTGTCCAAGTGTGTCCCCTTGTATCCTTTGTCCTCAAATTTCCTTTTTATAACTGCCGATTGGTTGAAAAAATCGATGTCCTTAGTGCAATTCCTTCGGATCCTGGTAATTTGTCCTTTGGGAATATTTCTTAGCCACATGGGGTGATGGCCGCTTTGAGTAGGGAGATAACTGTTAGAGTCAGTGGGTTTAAAAAACACTTTCGTGTATAATTTGTTATTTTCTCTGAAGATATTGACGTCCAAGAAATTTATACTTGATGTACTTATCTCACTTGTCAATATGACATTATTGGTATTGTTATTTAATTCATCTATGAATGCTTGCAAAGAGGTGCGGGAGCCTGACCATATAAAAAATAGGTCATCAATATATCTTCTATAAAAAATCAAATTGTCACGTTTAAAAGCAAAAATCTTTTTATCTTCCCATTCCCCCATGAATAGGTTGGCTATACTGGGGGCAAACTTGGCCCCCATGGCTACGCCTTTTTTCTGTAAATAAAAACTTCCATCATACCAAAAATAGTTGTGGCTTAAGCTAAAATCAAGAGCATATCCTAAAAATATTTTATTATTATGTTTGAGATCTTCTCTCTGGCACAGTGCCCAATTCAGGGCTAGTAGAGCGTCATCGTGCTGGATAATGGTATATAGGGAAGAGACATCCGCCGTTACTAAAAACACTTCATGTTCACTATTAAGAACTATGTTTTCCAGTTGTTGCAGAAGGCTTTTTGTATCCCTTAGATACGCTTTTGTTTCAATCACACTTTTTTGTAAAAAGGTATCAAGATACTGTCCCATACGGGAGGCTACTGAGCCAATGCTGTTGACAATGGGTCTGCCTGGAGGACACTGGATGTTCTTATGTATTTTTGGTAATGTGTATATAGTAGGAATACGGCTGGTACTGGGGTTGAGATATTTCATCTCTTTTGTGTTCAGTACGCCCATTGATACTCCTATTTGGACTAATGTGTCCAGGTCTTTTTCAAACTGTGCAGTTGGATCTTTTTCCAATTTTTTGTATGTGCTATCATCAGATAGCATCTCCATCAACTGGTTATGGTAGAATTCTTTGGATAAAATCACGACTCCTCCTCCTTTGTCTGCAGGTCGGATGATAATGTCTTTTCTCTCTTCCAGTGACTTAATGCCTTCTTGGATATGTCTCGGGTTTACGTCTCTCCTTGGGATGACTTTCTCCAAATCTCTTAAAACCAAACCTTTAAAAACATCAATTTGCTGGTTGGCTCCATTTAGAGGATTAAAAAGTGATTTGTTGCGGAGACCACTCTCTATTTGTACTGATGCAATGCTTGTACTGGGTTGAGAGTTTTTATTTAAGAAATATTTTTTAGTATTAATCTTACGCATATATTTATGTACATCTATGAAGATGTCAAATTTATTTATCGGTCTTTTCAGTCCGCATTTGAGGCCTAAATTTAAAATATTGGTTTCTTTGTGAGTTAAAATGGTATTGGTTAAATTAAAAATTCCTCCTAGTCCTTTTCCCTCCTTCTTTTTCTGGAGCTTTCGTCCGGCTCTGCAGCCGCGTGCTCTTCTCTCCTTTGTCCATACTGGTTGTTGTGATTCTCCTCCCAATAAGGGTATTCCCTCCACTGAGGTTGTTGCATAGGTACTGACATTGGGGGTCTCCCTCTCCGGGGTGGGTGCCCCCGGCCTCGTTTGTGCCATCCTCGTCCTCTCCCTAAAAAAGGACGTGGGGATTGTTGTCTTCCTTGGTATTCATATTGGTTCAAAGATTCATATCTATTGTGCGTGGGAACATTATAGTAGTGATTTGGTGCAGAAGGTCTTTGCGAGTTAGAGCCTCTTCCTCCTCTCGGTGGTTGCCCTCTCCCTCCAAAGTTGCTGTTCCGAATTGGCGTTGAACAGTCAGTGGGTGGTTGTGACATGGGTGCCTGTTCTGAGTGTTCGGCATTGTTGGTGTCATTACCCATATTCTGTTGTGGTCTTGAGTAGTTATCACTTCTGGGACCCTGCTCTGTGTTTCTGCCGTTTGTAGGTTGTGTTCTATTTTGTTGCCATAGATATATAGATTCAGTCCTAAAGTCGCCCATATCTCTATGGAACTTCTTTATTTTTTTCTTTTGCGTGTCTTTGTCGACTTTCTCTAATTTCTTTTTAATACGAATATTGAAGTCTATCACCTGTTGGGAGTCTTTGATGGGCTCAAGTTGCATTTTTAATTCGTTGATTTTGTTTTCAAGCTTAATCATTTTTTTACGTTTCCTTTTTAAGATTAATTCTTGCAACTTGAAACCCATATTATTAAAAAATTCTAGCCATTCTTTCGTTGATTCTGGATCATCTAATCCATCTTGGGGCACCACTTCCCATCTCAGGCTTCTAACAATAATTTTTTCTCTTAAATAGTGTTCCAATGTGCAGATGTCCCACCAAGTTCTAACTTGTTTTTCTAAAGTATTTCCTAGGGTGGTTAATGCCCCATTATAATTTGCTTGGACCGTACTTTGTTCATTTATACTGAAGATATTATTGATATCAATCTGTCTGTTTGTAAGAAACTGTAGTGCATCCATAGCTGCTGAGAAAAAGGGGGGTAGCAATATAAGCAAAGAAGTGTGTGACGGGTGGCCTAAGTGTACACACTACTCAGCGCTGGATGTGTATCTACAGTGAAACAGATTGACCGATTGAATCAATAGATAATTATATAAATAGGTGGATAT
Source organism: Lithobates sylvaticus (assembly GCA_028564925.1). Taxonomy (NCBI): domain Eukaryota; kingdom Metazoa; phylum Chordata; class Amphibia; order Anura; family Ranidae; genus Lithobates; species Lithobates sylvaticus. Next base: position 196,297,135 of record CM053030.1, on the reverse strand, counting down.
ATCTATACAGTTATATAAAATTAAAATTAAAATTAAAAAAGCAGCTGTTTAAAATCAGGTAAATATAAAGAAAATAGTAAAATATAAAACAGTGGTTCCTGTAAAATACAATACTAAAACAGCGCTAAAGCAATGACATAAAAAGAAGAAAATTAGTTCTTTCTGTGATAAAGTCCACAGGTCATAAAATAAAGTGAAGAAATAATGTAGCGAAGGTAGTCCTTTAAGTGTATCTCAGACTTAGAGTGCACAGTTCAAATAATGAGTGACTTTTCAAGTGGGCAGGTATTCCAGATGTCTATCCAAGCACCTCTTTAATCCCTTCAAAACATTCCACCAC